>JAJLRB010004634.1:0-62150 GCA_020976825.1 Odocoileus hemionus
CCAAACAAAGAAAACTTAAGCCAACAAAAACCCTGCACTGGATGGTTATAGAGTTTTATTCATAAATGCCAAAAATGTAGACGCAACCAAATTATAAGTGAATGAGTAAAAACAAACAAACAAACAAACAAAAAAAAAAAAACCACGCAGTGTACCCAGACAGTGGAATGTATTAGCACTAAAACAAAGAGCTATAAAGACACGAGACATGGTAAAAAACTTAAATAAATAATTCCTAATGAAAGAAACCATTAGGAAAAGGCTACATACTGTATGGTTTTAACTATATGACATTCTAAAAAAGGCAGAACTTTGGAGATAGTAATAAAAGATTAATGGTAGCAAGTGATTAGCAGAGGGGGAAGATGAAGAGGCAGAGAGAAAGGAATATTAGGGCAGTAAAACTATTCTGTGTGATACTGTGCTTGTGGTTTGCTTGCAATTACATACCTGTAAGAAACCAAATAGAATGTGTTAGCACCAAGAGCGAGCCCTATTGTAAACTATAAACTTAGATGATTATGATGCATCTATGTAGGTTCACCGGAAAGGCAATGGCACCTCCCCAGTACTCTTTTGCCTGTAAAATACCATGGACGGAGGAACCTGGTAGGCTTCAGTCTATGGGGTCACTAAGAGTTGGACACGACTGAGCGACTTCACTTTCACTTTTCACTTTTGTGCATTGGAGAAGGAAGTGGCAACACACTCCAGTGTTTTTGCCTGGAGAATCCCGGGGGACAGGGGAGCCTGGTGGTCTGCCGTCGATGGGTTGCACAGAGTCAGATACGACTAAAGTGACTTAGCAGCAGCAGCATGTGGGTTCATCAGCTGCGGGAAAATGTAACAATCTGATGAAGGATGCTGATAATAGGAAAGGCTTTGTATGTGGGGAACAGAAGGTACATGAGAAATCTACCTTCCTTAATTTTACTGTGAATCTAAACTACCCTAAGGGAAAAGGTCTGTGAAAAGAGAAAAAGAAACTCTCTCTCTCTCCTATATATTCTCCGTTTTTTTAATACTATGGATGAATCTGTTTCCAAAAATTTTTCTGTTGAAACCTAACAACCAGTGCTTTGGTGTTAGGAGGGGGAGGACTTTGGGAGTTATTTTCATCTTGGGGTCCACCTTCATGAATGGAATTAGTGCTCTCATAAAAGAAATCCTAGAACACTAAGGTTGTCCCTTCTACCATGGGAAGATACAAGTCTTCAACTTTATCTCTAATGAGGGGGCCCCCAATTTCAATATTTCCAGCCTCCCCGATCCAAGAGAAATACGTTTCTTGTTTTAAAAGCTATCCGCTTAAGGTATTTTGTTTCAGCTGCTCAAAGCAATGAAGGCCTTTGCCTATGACCGGAACATCATAAAAGTTTCAGCACTCTTCCAGACCCTTGCAGTTATCCTCTCTGCAAATTTAAGTTATTTGAAACAGCCAAGAAGACTTTGGATGAAACGTGTGCTTGAAGTAGATAAGTTTTCCCAGGTCAGTTTGAGGACACGATTACACAGATTAATGTATAGGAATGGATGTATTTTCCCAATTGCTTTTGTTTTCCATTATGAGTATCAAAGGTTTATAATAAAGACTAATAAAGAGATAAAGAATATGGAAGTAAAGCCAGTTTGCCAAAATAAGTAGTTTTTTGTATTCCTTTTAACATCCTATACCAGTTTTAAAAAATTCCCCAAGAAAAAGCTTAGTTTGGGTTACCCATAAGAATAATAATATGTAATTAGTTTAAACTGATGCACTGATCAATCTTATTTTTAAGACTGGAGAATTAGGCAAATATGGATTACTATTCAAGACTTTTCTTGAAGATTTTTTTATGAACAAATATAAACAAAAGGCACTTAGATATTAAAAAATTCATATGAAGACCAGTGTTTATAGTTAAATTAAAAAACACTTATACTTAAAAGATGCTTGCTCCTTGAAAAACCTAGATTGCATTAAAAAGCAAGACATCACTTTGCCAGCCAAGGTCTGTATAGTCAAAGCTTTGGTTTTTTTCCATAGTCCATGTACAGATGTAAGTCTGACCATAAGAAAGAACTAAGCACTAAACCCATTGGTGCTTTCAAATTGTGATACTGGAGAAGACTCTTGAGAGTCCCATGGATAGCAAGGAGATCAAACCAGTCAATCCTAAAGGAAATCAACCCTGAATATTCATTGGAAGGACTGATGATGAAGCGAATTCTCCAATCCTTTGGCCACCTGATGTGAGAGTCGACTTCTTGGAAAGACCCTGATGCTGGGAAAGACTGAAGGCAAAAAAGAAAGGGTGGCAGAGGTTGAGATAGTTAGATAGAATGACTGAGTCACTGGGTAGAATTTGAGCATACTCCGGGAGATAGTGAAGGACAGGGAAAGCCTGGTGTGCTATAGTCCAGGGAGTCAAAAAGAGTCGAATAAAACTTAGTGACCAAAAAAAACAACAGCTCCCAAAAGCTATAAATTTAAAATTTGAAATATTTTGGTTGAATAATAGTTGAAGAAATAAGATATTTTTCATGCTACAATATAAGGCAAAATAGATCATAGGAATATAACAAAAGCTTTAAGCAAATTACTGCTTTTAACAGGATTCCATATCCTTGGTCAAGTTATATTGCCTCTGAAATTTCTTTCCCAGTTTTTTAAAATTCTTGGCTTGTGCTGTGATGTGCTTAGTCACTTAGCCATGTCCGACTCTTTGGAGCCCCATGGACTTTTACCTCGCTAGGCTCCACTCTCCATGAGGATTTTCCCGGCAAGAATACTGGAGTGGGTTGCATGCCCTCCTCCATTTTACTAACTTGGTTTTTTTTACTCCTTTCAATTTCTTTTTAAAAAAATTGTTTCCATTAATAGTCTGAATCTATCACTTTTTGTGTTATTTCTATTAGCTGTTACTCAAAATAGAATGAGATATCCTCTGAAAAAAGACACAATAATTGTCCACATAATCTAAGAGCCAAAAGATATTTTATAATTGTTATTGTTAACTTCTCTGTTTTTCTCCCTAAAGATTTAAATGTACCTAGTGACTCTTTGTAGCAGTAGTTATCTACAATATATAAACTACTCTTTCCTATACAGCTATCATACCTTTCAGGAACATGTTATTTAGATAATATAGCGAGTCATGATAATCAGCATTATCACAATATCTACAGAATCACTACTGAATGTATAAAGCACTCTTGGTAAAGTCAGAAATACATATCCCAAATTATAAGAACCAACGATTACTTATACGCATATCAATCTGATTACCAACGAAACATTCAGATCAAGAAACTAGTCCTCTCTCCTAAGCGGGGGTTTTTTCCCCCCCTAATATTTTGTCTCTTTTTAGAACTTTTGAAGAGATGAACTTACGTCTTGAGACCATCTCATATTTTTGTATTCCATCTGATGACATCTAAGGGTAAAAGTGCAGCTACGTCGAACACCAGTTAACCTATACAACTTCATTTCTCCATTCAAAGAACACAAAATCAACAAAGAAACTTTTATCTTTTGGGAATTTTACATTATTATCTAACAATCAAAGAATCAAAATTAAATATTTATGTGTCATAACAAAGCCGAGGTAATTCAGGCAGGCCTTTCTATTAATGGTTTGTTGGTTGTATAAAGTGGCAAGAGAGACATAATGGAAGATCTCAAACCCCTCTAAACCAAATCACGAACATTTGGATGATACACAATTCATATCCTCTGGTATGCTGTTTAGGATTATCCTATCTGTCATTTTGCTGAAGAGATGTCCACGAAGTCATGGAAAATGTTTCTCTATGTTTTGCTTATCCCTTAAACTCCGGTAAGCTGTTTGGAATTGATCAGCACCGCTGTCCGTTAAACATTGTCTTCTACAGTTCATTAAGCACGATTAATATATATATTTAACAAATTCAATTGTCCATCGTTCTGATAAAACTATATAATAGTACGCAATCATTTAGAATAACGACCCTAAAAATCCAAACAGGGTACTGCAACAAGAATTGTGATGAACAGATGGGTAGGAGTGCACCGGTATCACACAGTTTTTTTCTATATTATCTATTTTTCTGGTATTTTCTCCTGTGCTATATTAACAAATAAAATTTCACTCCATGTACAAATTTTATATTTACTGTTACAACTTTTACGGCGACAATCAATTTAATGGTTTTGTACATTTCTGATTCCTCTGACTCTGATAGTATGTGATGTATTAACTTCCTGCTTGGTTTCTTGATTTTCAATCAGATCTCTTATGGGAGAAAACTAGATTTAACTCCTCCAGGGAATTACCCACTACTTTAAGTATATATAATTAGTCGATCTTTTTTCTTATTTTTCAATGGTGAACTTTTTTGGTTTAGGAAAATCGCGAATGAAGTGACGATGACTTTAAAAAATGTGAGAATAGTAAATATTCCATACATACTTCTCAAAAACTCGACAATGAATCATTAAAGAAGATTGTATTGAGATATTCCAGCGCGTAACGAAGCTGAAGAGAATAATATCTCATCAATAACTTATTGACGATATTATTTAAATACGACTGCGATGATAAAGAATGTTCCCTGCGCCAGAACGAACCTTTTTAAAAATTTGATTTTTGTATTAAAGTTATAGGCACTATTATTGAATTAAGCTATAAAATGTGTAATTAATGTGTAAGCATGATAGTTAACTAGTGGGCTAAAGCTTTTCTGTACAAACCCGGATAGTACCCGGACATCATTAGTGCTAATAACTTTTATCAATATTACACTATGCGTAAATGTATTATCTCTATATATGTTAATTATAGTTTTCACATCAACGTAAAAATTGTTATTAGTGCAATTTATCGTAGATTTATCAAACTGGGGGGGTACAGAGTAGGAGTCGAACAAGCCCATTCCTATCAAGTATGAAGTACAAATGTTACTAAGTAGATATAGATGGTACATACGTCTCAGAATTAAATGCTCGTCATGTTGAAAGATACTTCCTCCACAGGACAGCGTAATCAATGTAGTGACAGGAATAAGAAAATCATACCATTGTAAAATTTAATTATTTATGGAAGACACATTGCTTTTCAAGTCTTACAAATGTAGCGTTTTCATTAGTAGCGGTTGGCAAAAGATAGAAACAGTTGCATTTTTCAAGAACAAATTTTATTCATTAAGCTAAATAATTTCATTTTCTCATAAAATTACTTTAACTTCTTTTTTACAAGAGGTGAGTCTTAGCATTAGTGAATTTCTCCACTACTTTTTCAATGTTGTTTTCTATGACAAAACTTTCCCAAAAGCTGTAATGCAGTGGAAAAAGCAAAAATTCAAAAAAAAACAATCTTGTTTTATTATGTTCAAAAAAACCCTCACTTTTAATACAACTTTGTTTTTGGGAAACAGTTCCACAAATGCAATTTTCTACAGGGCTATTGGGTTCAGAAGATAAAAACCCCATATATATACATCTGGCCACCTGAAAAGAGAATCCAGGAAAATGTAAAGATACTCCCACAGAAACAACATTTGATGAATAGAGCCTTTATCATCTCTCTATACTCCTACCAAATGAAAGGGCAAACATCTCTGAAAATTTGTAGATCAGTCACATATTCATTTCAAACCACCATCAGAAAATGCCTAACAGAACACTATATCCTACCAACTTGTGTTTGCAAACAAGTCAAAGGTTTATATTATAAAACAATATCACCAGAAAACAGTAAACTTCATGATATTAAATGTCAGCTTGACATGATGTATTACTGTGCCACCCCAAATATTATTCTTTAGATGGTGTGGCAGAGAATGTCATTCAGCAAAATATAAAGGGACTTATGACCTTTTGGATTTAAACATACCACAGGGGACACTACCCAGTAACTATGAAAAAAAATTAACAAATTCTGGATTAGAGTTCCAATACTAAAAAGGCATTAAATAAATGAAATTGCCCAAGGTTTTGGTGAGTTACAAGTTTTGGAGGCTCTGTATGAGAAACGTAACAAACTCATTAAGCTTCAGGCACTAATAAGTTATGAGGCACTCACACGTATGAGATAAACCCCCATAACTTACTGGAGCCTATATCATCCCTTCATTATATCCAGGACATGTGAAATAGCTGAAATTTAGCTCAAAACCCCGAAGTTCAGTAATAAAAGGAATAGATCAGCACATCTATTGATTTTGCTGTCTTTTTTGTGCTTTTTGTTATCCCCCTTCCCCTTTTAAAATCTGAAAGATTCCAGCATTTTTCTTCTGAGCCCTTCCATGTTGGCATTTTAGATAGCTGGCAAACATCAAAATAAACTAGGTTTCTGCTTTGCTCTCCTCTCAAGAGTAAATTTTATTAGTCAGTCAAAAATCTTAGGCACTTACTTCTAACAAATAAACGATATGACTTTACCCAGAGAAGGAACTGTGGGGGACAAATTCAAAATCCATACTCATATCATAATGTTATGGGGACAAACAGAGAGAAGTATGAGAAAATAAAGCAATGTATTTTAATAAAGGTATAAAGGCGAGAGTTTTTTTTTTTGATAAATAAGAAACTTAAGAAATGAAAAATAGAAATCAATCAATTAGGAAAGCAGCCTGTATTAATAATTTCTGAAATATGTACATTTGCAGGTAACCCCGGCCTTAAAAAACAAAATAAGCATTAGAATATCTTTAAATCTGCATTAATAGAATTCAATGTGAATTTGCATTCATCGGGAAAAGACAAAATAGGTGGTACTTTATTCAAACAGAATTTAGATTAACAAATTCTAACCGGGAATTGTTAATCTAACAAAAGATAACAAAAGTAAGAATCAAAACCTAGCCTAGATGAGATTTGGAATTTTTAAATAAGAAAGGATCACAACTGCATGATTCAAAGAGATAATGCAAAGGGATCAAGCTTATACATTTCTCAATCAGTTTTATCCCTAAAGGAAAGTCAAACAGAGATATTTGCCTTTCTCAATAAGTCTTTGTGCAGTACTCAACAACATCAAAACAGAATTGCAGAAGGATACAGATCTAGTAGAGAGCCAAGGTCAGGAGATGTCTGGGCACAGATGCTGTCACTGGCTAACTGGTGTTTGTGTGTGGGGCTGCTGGTGGTGGGGGAGGTGGTATCAGCAGCTGCTTGAAGTTAGGAGCTTGTCAGGCTTAAAGATAGCCCAACGTGTGGACCAGAGGAATCCAGGATATTGTGTAAAAAGAGGCCAACCCATTTGGGAAAACCCAAAATGTTTAAA
This sequence comes from Odocoileus hemionus, assembly GCA_020976825.1. NCBI lineage: Eukaryota > Metazoa > Chordata > Mammalia > Artiodactyla > Cervidae > Odocoileus > Odocoileus hemionus. Next base: position 7,245 of record JAJLRB010004634.1, read on the forward strand.
GTGGATTCCAATTGATCCCTTTGAGAAATTACATCCAGGGAAGAATAACATGAGGAAAGCTAAAAGTTGAAGATGCTACATATAAGTTATAATATTTTTTTTCTTTTCATTATTTTATAAACAAAACTATATCTTCCCCCTACTATTAGATATAATTAAGGCTTCAATGAACTTAACTGTTCATCTGAAAAAGTGATCATTTGGATAATGTTTTTTGGTATTAACATTTAATATGAAAATTATTTCAATGTATCTGGGAAATAGATTTGGAGTCCTTTAGGATATTGCAGTAGTTTTAGAAAGTACGGCCCTAAACTTAAAATAGGGTGGTTTCTTTGTTTGAATCTGAAAACAATTTTTTCTTTCTCCTAGAAATCATTTCTTGATAAACTTATAAAAGCCCATTTAACTCATTCTATAGTAACTTCATTATACAACTGGAAGAACTTTGGAATCTAACTTTTTTGTGACTCTCTTTGTGAGAGAGGATTTCCATGTTTTTAAAGAGGATGTAGGGAAAACTGAGGATCATTTATCTCCCCCCATGACACGACATAAAGCATGTGTCCTTACCTAAGAAACAAGACTAAGCTCAACAACATCAAAACATGAATAGCAGAAGGATACAGATCTTATGGAGCGCCAAGGTTAGAGATTTTTGGGCACAGATGTTGTCACTGGCAAAATGGTGTTTGTGTGGGATGGTGGAGGGGGTGGTATTATCAGTATCCGCTTGAGTTAGAAGATTGTTAGGGCTTAAAGTCTGGAGCCCAATCTTGGGCCAGGCAGTTCAGCATATTGTGGTTAAAAATAAGCCAGAAACACACCTGTACAAAATACTGCCCTTAGTGTATAGGATTAGACATTTGGGAGATGGGCTAATGAGTTAGAAGATGGGATCAGGATTTAGGATGGCTGGTGATTGTGGCAGGTTTCACAGGCTGGGTTCTCCAGTTTAAAAATGGGTCCACTCTAAGAGGATAGGCCATAGATTTCTCTAAGTTGTTTGAGTGGTACTTAAGCAAGAAATCTAGTGAAACAAAGATGAACTTGAAATTCTTGTTGAAAAAGAGTAGGTTCCAATTGGGGATGAGCATCCACATTTGGTTTTTTTATCAAATTTTTTTTAGTAGGAGAGGCAGTACCAAGAGTTTCAGTTCCCCAAAACACAAGGACTGGGATCTTTCAAAGAAGATGCACACTTTGATATTGAACAGAGACTTCTAAAAAAAAAAAAAATCATTTCTAATCATTTCTCAGCTTTTATCAATTCCTGATGATCAAAACTGCAAAGACTGGATTTTGAAAGATTAAAACATTTGTAATTGTTTATTTATGATGAAGATTAGACAGTTTTATGTGTCTCAATTATTATTTAAAATACCACAAATATTTTCAGTAAAATTATTTCTTATTTATTTCAATCTTTAGACATTAAAGGAGGATTATAGTCCAGAAGCAAGTACTATTGGCAGAATGACCATATACTTTAGTTTGCCTGGGAAAGATTTCTTTATACCTATTACCTTGGCATAATGATTAACTGCACCCCTTTCACTTCCCAAAGTGTCCTAGTTGATGATAAACTATGTGATCACATTACTAGATAATTTCTGGAAAACCCAAACTGACTGATGTTGAAAGCCTCCAGTCACCGTCAATCCATACTTTTCCCCTATTTTGTGTTTTGACTATCAATTTTTATTTTTTCATTTTGGTCAAATAATCCAGCACAGTGCTATTTGCATTGTTATGTTTCATCCATTTTACCAGGATCAAGATGGTGTCACACATATTTAGAAACAGAAGGGCAAAAATAAGAAAAGACACAGACACTGAATAAGCTGGGTCCAAAGATCTCGGACTTTATGGTCTCCAGAACTGTGATAAATGTGTATTTATAAGTCATCTGACCTATGATATTTGGAGAGTTAGTCCGTTAGACTAAGGCTTCATCAGTTGAATTGTGAAGACTAATAGTGGCTGTCACATGGCTTACAAGGCACTTTAAAATGTGTGCCACTACTGATAGACTAGCCACACTGAGTTACTTTTAACCATTCTCTCAAAAATCATTGCCTATGAAACCAGGCTCCTTCCTGTTCCTAGAAATCTCTCCTCCCGCAGCTCTTCTTTATCCGTTGCTGTTCAGTTGCTAAGGCATGACTGACTCCTTGCAACTCCAACTGAACTGCGGCACTCTCCGCATACTTCACTGTCTCACGGAGTGTGCTCAGACTCAGTACATTGAGTCAGGGGTGCCACCCAACTAATTTCATCCTCTGTTGCGCCTTTCTTCCCTACCCTAGTCTTTCCCAGCTTGGGGACTTAGCAAGGAGTCGGCTCTTCACATCAGGTGGCCAAAGTATTAAAAGCTTCAGCTTCAGCATCAGTCCTTCTAATGAATATTCAGGAATGCTTCCTTTTAGGATTGATTGTTTTATCTCCTCGCTGTCCAATTTTTCTGCCCCAAGGGACTTTCAAGGTCTTCTCCGCATCACAATTTGAAAGAATCAGTTCTTTGCACTCAGCCTTCATTATTTTCTCACATTTGTACATGACTACTGGAAAAACCCATACCTTTGACCATACAGACCTTTGTTGGTAAAGGATGTCTCTGCTGAAAACTTATTTTTTTCCCCCTGAAATATCAAGCCAAAGTCAGTCCCTTGGAATAGTTTCCACCACCAATCCCACATCTTCCTTCCCATCTAGATTTTCCTCTGTCCCTATGTTGAAACAAATTTACACATTTTGTGTGTGGGTTTCTGGTTTACTCATCACTAAACAGTGTGTTTCCCAAAAAAGAGGCTAAGTCATTTTATCTCTGTTTTCCTACACAAAGCACGTACAAAAGTAGATTTCTCAAAATAATAGTTATGTATTAATGATTGAATTGACAAAAATTTTAGCTAGAAATGTCACCAAATTAAGAAAAATTTTTTTGTTCATTCATCTCAAAAAACACATTTGGGTACCTATGATGTTCCTGAAAATATCCTGGCAGTTCCTAGGAAAATAATTGCAACAAGACGGATTTCCATCTGTAAGTTTAAAATCTAGTGAAGTTAACTCCCCAGCATAGATTTGCTTTTGGTGATTTAAAATCCAAGCAGAAAAAGAAAATAATTTAAAAAGCCGATTAAAAAATTACCACTTGCAAAAAAAAAGTAAAACATGTTGTTACATTTCTTAATGTAAAATCATTTTAAAATAATTTGTTATTTTTACCTTTTGATATAGAGGATTGAATACTTAACATTTTACCTCAAGTGTAAACTATGCTCTTAGCCATGCACCTATATTCATTCCAAATTATTAAATGCTTAAGTACTTTGTATATATCATGGTGTTTTACCCTTCACACTGATGTCCTGAAGTATAGCATTTTCCACCATTTTTCAGATTAAAATGTCTTGCCCAAGATAACGCATTTCAAATGGCAGAATTTGAGCCTCCCACCTTCCCAGGGGTTTATTCTGCATCTATTTGTCAACGTTTACTTTCTTTTAATTAAAAATGCTCCTTCTATATATATAGTCCTTTCTCATTTACAATTTCCAGTTTTTGGAGAATTTAAATTTCTGTCATTTGGCAACTGGAGAATTATCTCAATACATGAAAAATGGCTTTTAAACAGGCATTATGTTAGTTAAACAGTATATTTGTAAAAATTTTTTTTAACATTTTTTGTCTGCAGCAAACAGCATTATGCCTCATCTTGCTTTTTCTTTTTTAACTAAGGTATTGTAGTCACCAGTTATTTTCATTCATTTACATTAAGAGATAGATGCAGGGGCTTCCATGACAGTTAAATGGATGAGTTACAATTTAGTAAGAAAAAAAATCTGGGCACTGTGATAAAATGCTTTTATAATTCCTCAGTTAAAGGAAATAATTTGCCCCCTGAACAATATCCTTATTACTCTAGGGTTGCCTGAATTTAGGCAGGAGCTATTGTCAATTACCTTATTTTCTATGGACTTCCAGCCCACTGATTGACTGATGTAAATTTCTTTATAAAAAGTGAAACAATAAAAAACTGCTAAATGGTGTTCACTTGTTGGACCCTCATTTATGAGGGAATGATGAGCAGGTGGAAAGAACTGCATAATCTATCAAAAATATTAATGTGTTTGTTATACATATAAAATATAGATTAAAAATAAATGTTTATTAAAATAAAACGAGTGTTCATTAAACATAAGTGAATGTTTTTATTTTGGCATTGGGGAAAAAGTTTGCTTCTGTTTTTCAAGGAAAATATATAATTAGCGCATACATATTTTACACATGTGTGAAAAAAGTATAAACAAGTTGAAGCAGGGGTTTTTCATAGGTGTTATTCTTTGTTCCATATAGGGGCCTGGAGAGAAAATACAAAGAAAATATTCTTTATCTACCACCTCATTTCTATTTCCCTTAAAGCAATGTTTTTATACAGTAGGGACCCCTTGGAATATTTTTTGCTATTTTTTTAAAGTTTATCATTTTTTACAATAATAAGGAGCACCACATCCTTAGGCAATGCTCATGCTCTCAGAAGACATGCTTTTAGAGGGGCAAATAAAGCAGAAAGACTTCCATCTGTAGAGAACTTCCTTCGACCTATTTTTGACACAGAGCCAGTTTTGAAAAACCCTTGACACTTGGCTTCCCTGGTGGGTCAGACAGTAACGAACTACCTGAAATGCGGGAAAAACCTGGGTTCAATCCAGATTTGGGGAAAAATCCCTGGAGAAGGAAAGGGCTACCCACCCCAAAGTATTCTTGCCTGGAGAATTCCATGGGACAGAGGAACCTGGAGGGCTACAGTCCATGGGGTCCCAAAGAGTAGGACACGACTAGTGACTAATACAAAAACAACATTAACAATTTTTTGTGTCACTTTATATATATCCAAGATTCAAATCATTAAATTCTTCAATATTAATATACTGGGAAAGAAAACAATCTCTCATACCCGAAAGAGGAAAAGTCGTTCATTCAAAAAAATTCAATATTTATTCAAAAAAAATTACCATAAACTTTTTCCCAAATTTACAAAAATCTCTTTATGAAATAAGGGTAAAACACATAATTGATGGCACTATTTCTTTCAGAGTTATACAGAAATACCTGAAGAAATTCATGATAATTTTGTCTTCATAAAGCTATTAGTGAATATGAATAGTTTCTTCTGAATAACTGCAGAGCTGCCTGGGGCAGGATCCATTGATGTTTCAAATGGGTAATGTGTTGCAGAAAACATCAAACACTGGAACTACTGGAGTGCCACTTTCCTCAGCATCTTTATCCACCTAAATGAATGTTCTGTATAAATGATACCTTATTTTGTGAGCCATGATATAAAAAGTTTAGGAAAAACTGACAGCCACCAAAAAAAATGGGCACTGTATAAAAGCATAAAAAGAATAAAGTTCACAGTAAAAGACTACATTTTTTAAAATTATGATTTTGCTATGATACAATGTTTCTAATGCCATGTAATTTTTTGTGGTAAAATATCCCAATTCATCCTTTGATATAACTTTTTATTTTTTACAAACTTGTTTTCTTGGAAATCTTTATTATAGTTTGTGTTGTGACTTTATGACTTTATAGTCATACTTAATGACTATAAATTTAAAATAATAATATTTTAAACTAGTAATTTATTATGGTTAAGAAACCAGCTAATCAACATTGCTTAGAAAGGTAGTAAAATAAAATTAATGATTTTAGTACATGGTTTTGGGTTTTGTTGTTGTGTGTTTTGGTTTTGTGGTGTTTTTGTCTCCTTTTACCTTTACTTTTTGCCTGTTTTATTCATATTTATCAATTGATGAATTAAATTTAAAATGGGCTTGATTATTTCCAAAGTACAGAAAATAAGTGTAAACATTTGATAAATGTTTTGAAAAGATTGTCTTTAAAAATTCTACTTTAGATTGTGTAGAAGATTATTTGATTTTTAATTATATTTGGCATATTTCCCCATTATCAATTCAATCATCAATTCAACTATTCAATTGAAAGAAATGCACCCAAACTGATAATAACACTGTACTTGATTCTTCTCATTGTGATATAGATTTTAGTATAATTTAATCTTCATACGTCAATTTTGAGAATGAAGATTATTACAATATGAAAGTGTTATATACCTATGATATCTTTTTAAAAAATTTTTCTTAAGAGAAGTGCCTGGAATATTTAATAAATTTTGTGTCCACACTGACTTTTTATTATAGACAGGACTATTTGGCCAAACCGATTTCCTATTTGTTTAATCTTCTCTTAACTCAGCTAAATGCGTGCTATTTTATGAAAAATCCATACAATTAAGATCTCAAGATCATGGGATTGCACTTTGCCTGGAAATCAGGATGATCTAGCGCATGACTTTTGGCCAACGATTTTAGCAAGTTGGCTTCAGTTTCATAAGGTTTGATATTAACTATTTGAATGAGCTTCCTTGAGTTTTTCAAGATCTGAAGTGTATAATTAAAGATAAGAAAAAGAGACTCTAAATTATACACTTCTTTGGCATCTATGTAACATCCCACATATCATTTATTGTCTGTCCAACTAGCCATTCAACATTTAAACAGCAAATATTATTGAGTCTTTGTCATGTATTAGGACTGTGTACAATATATTAGAAATAAAAAGATAATAACCAATTTCTGCCTTTTAGGAGATTCAATTCAATTAATCTCTGCTATGAGCTTAGGCAGTGGACAAGACAATGAAAATTCAAAAATTATATAGGAATAAACCCTTGAACACTAGCGACAATCTCTCAGTCATGTCCGACTCTTTGTGATCGGATGCTGGTGATCACACGTACCTTTCTAAGCATAAATCCTAGAACACACATTCTCCTTTTCTTCCTTCTAAGGGCATTCAGCAATTGACTGGGCATTTCTCCTTTTACACTAATACTATTTCTCTTGAGAACTCTTCTTGATCCTATTGCCTGCAGTAGTTTTTGAGGGCAAACCGAGGCAAAATTTTAAATGAGCTCCCCTGATAGCTCAGTTTGGTAAAGAATCCGCCTGCAATGCAGGAGACCCCAGTTTGATTCCTGGGGTTGGGAAGATCCTCTGGAGAAGAGATAGGGTACCCACTCCAGCATTCTTGGGCTTCCCTTGTGGCTCAGATGGTAAAGAATCCAACCTGCAATGTGGGAGACCTGGGTTCAATCCCTCATTGGGAAGATCCCCTGGAGAAGGGAAAGGCTACCCACTCCAACATTCTGACCTGGAGAATTCCAAAGAGCTGGACACGACTGAATGAACTTGCACTAGCGCTAGCACTATGTTTTCTCCTGTGAGTAATTTACATTTAACACATCATTCAAAGTAATGTCCAAGTCACGCGTCTCTGCTCCAAGGAAGCTCTCCCTGATGTGTCATTATTTCTTCATATCACAATAGCTTTTTCCAAGTAACTTGAACTTAAACATAGTGACTAGGTGGGTTCACTCAAGAATAGTTATTGATCTAATTGTACTTGTATGAATTTACATTTTAGGGCTGACTTTAGATTTCTTCAAGATACTATATTTCTCATCTTGATTTATCCAGCTTTCCTATCTGTTAATGATTCATTAGAAAGAGTGTGACAGTTGTTTTCTTTCAGATCATTCGTGCACTGCATAATTTGGACTGCTTTGCTTAAATGAAAATACCTTTATCTTTATTTTCTTGGTGATTAGTATGTTCAAGTAGCTATTCTGCTCTGTCTTTATATCCGTGTTTCTTTCTTTTTGTGAATTTGCTCATTTTCTGGTTGTGGAATTACTTTTTGGTACTGTGTTTCATTTTTGGTGTCAAGAATTTCTGTATTTCAATAGTAATGTGACACATGAGAAAAACATTAAAGTACATCCCTTTTTTCATGTGTTTATTCTTTAAGGACGTTCAAAGCTTGCTTGCTCTCAATTTAACAAACCACAAGTTCATTAAACACTATTTATTAAGGGGTCACTATTTTAAAAGGTTGCTAAGAGCTCTAAAGAGAAACCAAACCAAGATTATTGCATTTGTTCATTAGGGACTTGCATTGGCAAAAAACAAACCTTGACGTTTCTTAAGATAAAAATTAGAACAAATAATTATAAGCTTATTTAGAGCATATAACATTACATGACAAATGAAAAAGGTAATGTTTTGAGATAGGAGTTGTTACGTAGACATGAATTCTTTTGTGTTTTGTTGGAACTGAATAATAATGGTTGAAAAACATTTTTGTAGAGATGATAAGATAGTAAGGGATTTTCCGAAAAACAAGTATATCTCTTACCTCTCCTGCTGAAAATGTTGTAAAAGTTTGCAATTAAATGGAGGATAGAGATAACTCAGTAGACTTGTAATCCAAAATGATTATTTACTGATATGTCCAACCCATTTTTTCCAGTCATGAGAACTTCTCACCAAGTCTAACATTCTTGAAAGGACAATAAAAGATGAAAATATATATTGTTATATGTGTCCTCAACAATCACACAAGATATAAAACATGCACAAATTATATAATTAAAGTACAAAAACAGCCCATTCAATAACTTGAGTTTTTGTTTTATTTCTTTGTGATGCCTAGAAACTGGAAGATGGCTCTCATTGTGAAAATTTATTAACAAGCATAGTGTTTTTGTAGAAAAATCCAAAGGGAGAATTCTTTGTCATGGAGATTTTTATTCTTCTGTTAAAGACTATGGCAGCATTGTATAAATTCTGAGTGCAGGTGTAGGCACTCAGGTTTGGTTTCCAGAAGTAGAGCTTTTGTGTGCATGTGATTAAAAAAAAATCTGTTGGCACACAGTCCCTCAGGTCTCCATGTTTATCTGTATGTGGTGTCACACATGCACAAGCAACAAATCAGTGGATGTCTCTACTATAGCAGATTAAAAAAAAAAAAAAAAAAAAAGCTGCTCCAAAACGATAACTCTTGCCTACCAAAGCATGGAATATTTGAAAAATATATAAAACTCAAATCTGAAATTAGGACAGTAATAAACAGTTTTAGAGAGACTTTAGGCACTGAAGTCAAATGGTAGTTCTAAAACCAGCATTAATCCAGGCCAATTATATAAAGCCATTTGAAAGGCTATTTTTCAGCATGTTTCTTCAATTCTTCAGTCTGCGGTGATGACCAACATCAGATACTATTAAGAAGTTTTCAAGCGTGTAAAATAATATGATTTCACAATGATTACATATTCACTCTACAGCTGGCTGAGTTTTTACATCTCCATTTGTCATTGACGATTGTGTCCAATTAAATGATTAGCTTTTAAAAACTGCTGCACATTATGAGAGTGAACTTGTGTTCCATTGCATTGAGTGATGCAGAAACAAACTCATTACAGCATGTAATTCACCCACATTAAATAACAAACAGATGGCTGCTGTAAATGAGAGCTCCTTTTTCTCTTCAAAAGTGCCAGGAAAAAGGTGTTTTTATTTATCTTTGTTTCCAGCTTCTTTCTGTTTTCTTGACAAGTGGGCAGCTGGTTGCTGAGGTTTTCAATTGGTGCAGAAGAATGAAAAGCCTGTTTCCATTAATTTCCCCATAAAATAAGTCTTTGAATCATTTCTGTTATAAATGCAAGTGCAGTAGCAAGCTGCTGCTTGATTAATTCACTTATTATGAAGATTTCATCTTTTTTATAAGAGGGCCTGCAGGTAATTTATCTTGTTTAGTAAGATTAGAAAAATGTAATTATCTTGATACCTTTGGACCCCTCTCATTTTAATTGTGTTCCCATAAATTTCAAGCATAAAGATGGGAATTTTTTGTGCACAAATGTTCCAACATGTGGTCGAAAAAATGTTCTTGTAAGATCTGCATAAAAATTTATCAAGTAAAATACATTAGGACCGTACTATTACAGGAATGCATACAAATAAAGCTACCATACAATTATGCTACTGTGTACTAACAAATATCTGCATTGCTAGTTCCCCAGTCACCTAACAGCTGGGGTGAGGTAAAGGGTTCTGGGATTTGTTGAAAAGGCTGTTTTTGTTGTTGTTGTCTTTATTTATTTATTTTTTTTACCAAAGCATAAATATCTCTAGGGAAATAAAGAAATCTGTCATACTTAAACCCATAAAATTAAAATTGTGTTTGTCTTCAAATGTTCCAAACTCAAATGAATTGACTTATGAGTGTATATGTCGTAATCTTTCCATTACTTTCATTACCTGTCTTAGCATCCTTGGGAATTTGGATATATCTCAATTTTTAAAATGACTATGTAATTTGATTTACTTTTTAAAAACAGTGTCTAAAAACGTAAAGTGAGATAACTATATGTATCTCAATTCTTTTCTGTATATAATCTTCAGATATTGTATCCTGCAGGAAACATGAAATCAGGCTTAGTAGAAATACCTCCTTTTCTCTGATATTTTCTTCAGTTCTGTTGGTATCAGTGTTTTTAATACCTTTAATTCCATTCTATGCAGAGTATTTAATGTGCTTCTGCTAGATTTCAGAATATTTCATTATTCACTTATTTACTTAGAATTACTGTTGTACTGTTGTATATGTTCCGCTCAGTCTTGACTTACTGTCCTGGAAGAAGGAAATTAGAAATATATAATACAACTGTATACTTCATAAGTATCTAGCCTTATACATGGCTTTAGATAGGAAAGCATTTCATCTTTTGTGGTCTGCTGAAGGGTATCAAACAAGCCAAACAATTGTTTTGATAAATTCTATTCAGTTTGCTGTTCAGACAGGCACACAACAAGACATAATCAGGGTACACTGATGTGTGATATGTAAGGAATGGCCTGTGTAATTAAAAAGATGTGTTAGATCTCTGATTATCATAGTTTTCCCAATTATAGAACTTCTTACCACATATTTCAATAAAATTGAACAACTTATTAGTATGAACCAAAATAACATGTTAGAAACACAGGTCTTACAGGGAGAATTCCATCTGTTATACATTGTGGCAAAATCTTTTTTGATCCACCTCCTAGAGTAATGAAAATAAAAACAAAAATAAATAAATGGGGCCTAATTAAACTTAAAAGCTCTTACAGAGCAATGGAAACTATAAAGAATAAGAAAAGAAAACCCACAGAATGGGAGAAAATATGTGCAAATCAAGTGACCAACAAGGGATTAACCTTCAAAATATACAAACAGTTCATGCAGCTCAATATTTAGAAAAAATAAAAATCAAACAACTCAATCAAAAATGGGCGAAAGATATAAATAGATAGCTTTCCAAAGAAGGCGTACAGATGGCCAAAAAGCACATGAAAAGATGCTCAACATCACTAATAATGAGAAATGCAAATCAAAACTACAATGCCATCATCAAAAAAACTACAAATAAATGCTGGAGAGGGTGTGGAGAAAGTAGAACTCTCATGCCCTGTTGGTATGGAATGTAAATTGGTACACCCACCTTGGAAAGTAGTATGGATGTTCCTTTAAAAAACAAAACAAGGAGGGGAGGAGCCAAGATGGTGGAGGAATAGGACGGGGAGACCACTTTCTCTCCTACAAATTCATCGAAAGAACATTTGAACGCTGAGCAAATTTCACAAAACAACTTCTGATCGCTAGCAGAGGACATCAGGCGCCCAGAAAAGCAGCCCATTGTCTTCAAAGGGAGGTAGGTCAAAATATAAAAGATAAAAAGGGAGACAAAAGAGCTACGGACGGAGACCTGTCCCGGGAAGGGAGTCTTAATAGAGGAAGTTTCCAATCACCAGGAAACCCTCGCACTGGCGGGACTGGGGGAAGTTTTTGGCAATCTAACTGGGAGGAAAAATTAAATAAGGCCCACAGATTACGTGCCTAAAAGCAACTCCCAGCAGAAAAGTACCCCAGACGCCCGCACCCGCCAGCAACAAGCCGGGGCGGAACGGAGAGAGGAGCGGGCGGCATTGCTTAGGGTAAGGACCGGCCCAAAGACCCTGAGAGCAATCGGAGGGAGCTTTTTTTAAACGGTGGGACAAAATTAACCGGCCGGAACACACTGCCTGCGGTTCCAAAACAAAGGTACTGAGAAAGTCCAGAGAAGAGCCGGCCCATCCCCGCTGGAGGTAGGAGGCAGGGAGAAGGGGAAAAGGGCAAACTCAGCCCCTGAGAAGCCACCCCCTCCCACACTGCAAACAGGCCCTGGTTCCTATCTAAAGACTTCCTGAGACCCGACTGGCGGCGCGCGCTGGGGTCGCGGAGGGGAAAAAGCGGGTACCCAGAGAGAGTGCGCCCAAGCCTCTGGCTGCCTGGGCCGTACCCGGGGAGAGTGCGCCCAATCCTCTGGCTGCCTGAACCGCTCAGGCCGGGGAAGGCACAAAACGCAGGAGCAACTGAATCCGCGCTTTTAGGGAGTACCAGAAAACTGCAACCGCACTCAACGCAGGGCCCGCTCCATTTAGAGCAGCCGGGAGCCTGAGTAGTGTAGACGGGGAAAGCACTGACACCCGTGAGCGGGGCAAACCCAGTGTGGCCGGAACACGGTGAGCGCTATCCACACAGAGCGGTATCTGTCTGCAGCGCCCGCCCTCCCTGTAGCAGGACTGAACTGAACTAGCGAACCTAAATAAGAGATCACCTCCGCCCGCCTGTGTCAGGGTGGAAATTAGACACTGAAGAGAAGCCAAAATAAACAAAGGGAACCGCTTCAGAAAGGACCGGTACAACAGATTAAAATCCCTGAAGGTAACACCGACTACACCGGAAGGGGCCTATAGATATCTAGAAGTGTAAGCTGGAAAGAGGAGCTATCTGAAATTGAACTGAACCTACACTGACCACAACAACTCCAGAGAAATTCCTAGCTATATATGTATTTTTTTTTTAATTTAAAAAAAAAAAATTTTTTTTTTCTTTCCTTTTTTTTTTTTTTTTTATTTTTTTTTCTCTTTTATTTTCTTTTAAAATTCCCTATTACTCCCCCATTACTCCTCAACTTTCATTTTCATATATTTTTACGATTTTTTTAATTAGGGAAAAAAAATTTTTTTTTTTTTTTTTTTTTTCTTTTTCTTGTTTTTCTCTTCTATTTCCTTTTAAAGTCCTCTAATACTCCTCTATTATTCCTTAATTTTCATTTTCATTTCACTATAACCTTGCCAAAAAAAAAAAAGAGAGAGAGAGAGAGAAACCCTATTTTTAAACCAAACTTCATATACATTTCTAATTTTTTTTTGTTTTTGTTTTTAAATATTGTATTTTAAAGAGTCTAACCTCTACACTAGATTTTTAATCTTTGTTTTTCAGTATGTGATATAAATTTTGGACATTTAAGAATCCAATATTCAGTTCCCATTTCTATTCAGGAGTGTGGTGATTACTCTCCCACTTTTGACTCTCTGTTTTCTACCTCAGAACACCTCTATTTCCTCCTTTCCCCTTCTCTTCCCAATCCAATTCTGTGAATCTTTGTGGGTGTCTGGGCTACAGAGAACACTTTGGGAACAGATAACTGTGTAGATCTGTCTCTCTCCTCTTGAGTCCCCTTTTTCTCCTCCTGCTCACCTCTATCTCCTTCCTCCCTCTCCTATTCTTCATGTAACTCTGTGAATCTCTCTGGTTGTCTCTCACAGTGGAGAATCTTTTCACCATTAACCTAGAAGTTTTATTATCAGTGCTGTATAGTTGGAGAAGTCTTGAGACTATTGGAAGAATAAAACTGAAATCCAGAGGCAGGAGACTTAAGCCCAAAACCTGAGAAAAACCAGAAAACTCCTGACTACATGGAACATTAAGGAATAAGAGATCATCCAAAAGCCTCCATACCTACACTAAAACCAACCACCACCCAAGAGCCAATAAGCTCTAGTACAAGACATACCACGCAAATTCTTTAGCAACGCAGGAGGGACATAGACCTGAGTGTCAACATACAGGCTGTCCAAAGTCACACCTAACACAAAGACCCATCACAAAACTCATTACTGGACACTCCATTGCACTCCAGAGAGAAGAAATCCAATTCCACGCACCAGAAAGCTGACACAAGCTTCCCTAACCAGGAAACCTTGACAAACCAATCGTCCAACCCCACCCACTGGGTGAAACCTCCACAATAAAAAGGAACCACAGACCACAAGAATACAGAAAGCCCACTCCAGACACAGCAATCTAAACAAGATGAAAAGGCAGAGAAATACCCAACAGGTAAAGGAACATGAAAAAAGCCCACCAAGTCAAACAAAAGAGGAGGAAATAGGGAATCTACCTGAAAAAGAATTTAGAATAATGATAATAAAAATGATCCAAAATCTTGAAAACAAAATGGAGTTACAAATAAATATCCTGGAGACAAAGATTGAGAAGATGCAAGAAAGGTTTAACAAGGACCTAGAAGAAAAAAAAAAAAGTCAATTAAAAATTAATAATGAAATAAATGAGATCAAAAACACTCTGGAGGGAACCATGAGTAGAATAACAGAGACAGAAGATAGGATAAGTGAGTTAGAAGATAAAATGGTGGAAATAAATGAAGCAGAGAGGAAAAAAGAAAAAAGAATCAAAAGAAATGAGGACAACCTCAGGGACCTCTGGGACAATGTGAAACGCCCCAACATTCGAATCATAGGAGTCCCAGAAGAAGAAGACAAAAAGAAAGGCCATGAGAAGTTACTCGAGGAGATAATAGCTGAAAACTTCCCTAAAATGGGGAAGGAAAATAGCCACCCAAGTCCAAGAAACCCAGAGAGTCCCAAACAGGATAAACCCAGGCGAAACACCCCAAGACACATATTAATCAAATTAACAAAGATCAAACACAAAGAACAAATATTAAAAGCAGCAAGGGGAGAAACAACAAATAACACACAAAGGGATTCCCATAAGGATAACAGCTGATCTATCAATAGAAACCCTTCAGGCCAGAAGGGAATGGCAGGACATACTTAAAGTAATGAAAGAGAATAACCTACAACCTAGATTACTCTACCCAGCAAGGATCTCATTCAGATATGAAGGAGAACTCAAAAGCTTTACAGACAAGCAAAAGCTGAGAGAATTCAGCACCACCAAACCAGCTCTTCAACAAATACTAAAGGATCTTCTCTAGACAGGAAACACAGAAAGGTGGTATAAACGTGAACCCCAAACAACAAAAATAAATGGCAACGGGACCATACCTATCAATAATTACCTTAAATGTAAATGGGTTGAATGCCCCAACCAAAAGACAAAGGCTGGCTGAATGGATACAAAAGCAAGACCCCTATATATGCTGTCTACAAGAGACCCACCTCAAAGCAAGGGACACATACAGACTAAAAGTGAAGGGCTGGAAAAAAATATTCCACGCAAACGGAGACCAAAAGAAAGCAGGAGTCGCAATACTCATATCAGATAAAATAGACTTTCAAATAAAGGCTGTGAAAAGAGACAAAGATGGACACTACATAATGATCAAAGGATCAATCCAAGAAGAAGATATAACAATTATAAATATATATGCACCCAACATAGGAGCACCGCAATATGTAAGGCAAACGCTAACGAGTATGAAAGAGGAAATTAATAGTAACACAATAATAGTAGGAGACTTTAATACCCCACTCACAACTATGGATAGATCAACTAAACAGAAAATGAACAAGGAAACACAAACTTTAATGGACACAATGGACCAGCTAGACCTAATTGACATCTATAGGACGTTTCACCCCAAAACAATCAACTTCACCTTTTTCTCAAGTGCACACGGAACCTTCTCCAGAATAGATCACATCCTGGGCCATAAATCTAGTCTTGGTAAATTCAAAAAAATTGAAATCATTCCAGTCATCTTTTCTGACCACAGTGCAGTAAGATTAGATCTCAATTACAGGAAAAAAATTATTAAAAATTCAAACATATGGAGGCTAAACAACACGCTTCTGAATAACCAACAAATCATAGAAGAAATCAAAAAAGAAATCAAAATATGCATAGAAATGAATGAAAATGAAAACACAACAACCCAAAACCTATGGGACACTGTAAAAGCAGTGCTAAGGGGAAGATTCATAGCATTACAGGCCTACCTCAAGAAACAAGAAAAAAGTCAAATAAATAACCTAACTCTACACCTAAAGCAACTAGAGAAGGAAGAAATGAAGAACCCCAGGGTTAGTAGAAGGAAAGAAATCTTAAAAATTAGGGCAGAAATAAATGCAAAAGAAACTAAAGAGACCATAGCAAAAATCAACAAAGCTAAAAGCTGGTTTTTTGAAAAAATAAACAAAATTGACAAACTATTAGCAAGACTCATTAAGAAACAAAGGGAGAAGAACCAAATTAACAAAATTAGAAACGAAAATGGAGAGATCACAACAGACAACACTGAAATACAAAGGATCATAAGAGACTACTACCAGCAGCTCTATGCCAATAAAATGGACAACTTGGAAGAAATGGACAAGTTCTTAGAGAAGTATAACTTTCCAAAACTGAATCAGGAAGAAATAGAAGATCTTAACAAACCCATCACAAGCAAGGAAATCGAAACTGTAATCAGAAATCTTCCAGCAAACAAAAGCCCAGGACCAGATGGCTTCACAGCTGAATTCTACCAAAAATTTAGAGAAGAGCTAACACCTATCTTACTCAAACTCTTCCAGAAAATTGCAGAAGAAGGTAAACTTCCAAACTCATTCTATGAGGCCACCATCACCCTAATTCCAAAACCAGACAAAGATGCCACAAAAAAAAAACTACAGGCCAATATCACTGATGAACATAGATGCAAAAATCCTTAACAAAATTCTAGCAAACAGAATCCAACAACATATTAAAAAAATCATACACCATGACCAAGTGGGCTTTATCCCAGGAATGCAAGGATTCTTTAATATCTGCAAATCAATCAATGTAATACACCACATTAACAAATTGAAAGATAAAAACCATATGATTATCTCAATAGATGCAGAAAAAGCCTTTGACAAAATTCAACATCCATTTATGATTAAAACTCTCCAGAAAGCAGGAATAGAAGGAACATACCTCAACATAATAAAAGCTATATATGACAAACCCACAGCAAGCATCACCCTCAATGGTGAAAAATTGAAAGCATTTCCCCTGAAATCAGGAACAAGACAAGGGTGCCCCACTCTCACCACTACTATTCAACATAGTTTTGGAAGTGTTGGCCACAGCAATCAGGGCAGAAAAAGAAGTAAAAGGAATCCAGATAGGAAAAGAAGAAGTGAAACTCTCTCTGTTTGCAGATGACATGATCCTCTACATAGAAAACCCTAAAGACTCTACCAGAAAATTACTAGAGCTAATCAATGAATACAGTAAAGTTGCAGGATATAAAATTAACACACAGAAATCTCTTGCATTCCTATACACTAACAATGAGAAAACAGAAAGAGAAATTAAGGAAACAATACCATTCACCATTGCAACAAAAAGAATAAAATACTTAGGAGTATATCTACCTAAAGAAACAAAAGACCTATACATAGAAAACTATAAAACACTGATGAAAGAAATCAAAGAGGACACAAACAGATGGAGAAATATACCGTGTTCATGGATTGGAAGAATCAATATTGTCAAAATGGCTATACTACCCAAAGCAATCTATAGATTCAATGCAATCCCTATCAAACTACCAACGGTATTTTTTCACAGAACTAGAACAAATAATTTCACAATTTGTATGGAAATACAAAAAAACCTCGAATAGCCAAAGTAACCTTGAGAAAGAAGAATGGAACTGGAGGAATCAACCTGCCTGACTTCAGACTATACTACAAAGCCACAGTCATCAAGACAGTATGGTACTGGCACAAAGACAGAAATATAGATCAATGGAACAGAATAGAAAGCCCAGAGATAAATCCACGAACCTATGGTCACCTTATCTTCGACAAAGGAGGCAAGGATATACAATGGAAAAAAGACAACCTCTTTAACAAGTGGTGCTGGGAAAACTGGTCAACCACCTGTAAAAGAATGAAACTAGAACACTTTCTAACACCATACACAAAAATAAACTCAAAATGGATTAAAGATCTAAATGTAAGACCAGAAACTATAAAACTCCTAGAGGAGAACATAGGCAAAACACTCTCCGACATAAATCACAGCAGGATCCTCTATGACCCACATCCCAGAATTTTAGAAACAAAAGCAAAAATAAACAAATGGGACCTAATGAAACTTAAAAGCTTTTGCACAACAAAGGAAACTATAAGCAAGGTGAAAAGACAGCCCTCAGATTGGGAGAAAATAATAGCAAATGAAGCAACAGACAAAGGATTAATCTCAAAAATATACAAGCAACTCCTGCAGCTCAATTCCAGAAAAATAAATGACCCAATCAAAAAATGGGCCAAAGAACTAAACAGACATTTCTCCAAGGAAGACATACGGATGGCTAAAAAAACACATGAAAAGATGCTCAACATCACTCATTATCAGAGAAATGCAAATCAAAACCACAATGAGGTACCATTACACTCCAGTCAGGATGGCTGCTATCCAAAAGTCTACAAGCAATAAATGCTGGAGAGGGTGTGGAGAAAAGGGAACCCTCTTACACTGTTGGTGGGAATGCAAATTAGTACAGCCACTATGGAAAACAGTGTGGAGATTTCTTAAAAAGCTGGAAATAGATCTGCCATATGACCCAGCAATACCACTTCTAGGCATACACACTGAGGAAACCAGATCCGAAAGAGACACATGCACCCCAATGTTCATCGCAGCACTGTTTATAATAGCCAGGACATGGAAGCAACCTAGATGCCCATCAGCAGACGAATGGATGAGGAAGCTGTGGTACATATACACCATGGAATATTACTCAGCCATTAAAAAGAATTCATTTGAATCAGTTCTAATGAGATGGGTGAGACTGGAGCCCATTATACAGAGTGAAGTAAGCCAGAAAGATAAAGACCATTACAGTATACTAACACATAAATATGGAATTTAGAAAGATGGTAATGATAACCCTATATGCAAAAAAGAAAAAGAGACTCAGATGTATAGAACAGACTTGTGGACTCTGTGGGAGAAGGCGAGGGTGGGATGTTTCAAGAGAACAGCATCGAAACATGTATATCTAGGGTGAAACAGATCACCAGCCCAGGTTGGATGCATGAGACAAGTGCTCGGGCCTGGTGCACTGGGAAGACCCAGAGGGATGGGGTGGAGAGGGAGGTGGGAGGGGGGACCGGGATGGGGAATACATGTAAATCCATGGCTAATTCATTTCAATGTATGACAAAAACCACTGCAATGTTGTAAAGTAATTAGCCTCCAACTAATAAAAATAAATGGAAAAAAAAAAAATAAAAAACAAAACAAAATGAAACAAATAACTAAAAGTAGACATAGCATATGATCCAGCAATTGCACTCCTTGGCATACATCAAGAGAAAACCATGATTTGAAAAAATACATTCACCCCAATGTTCATTGCAGCACTATTTAGAAGAGCCAGAACATGAAAGCAACCTAAATGTCCTTTGATGAATGGATAAAGAATATATGGTACAAATATATAATGGAATATTAATCAGCTATAAAACAAACAAAATAATGCTATTCATAGTAACATGGATGAACCTAAAGATTGTCATACTGAGTGAAGTAAGTCAGGCAGAAAAATAAAAATATTATGTAACATTTCTTATATGTAGAATTTTTAATGGTACAAATGAATTTATTTGAGAAACAGAAATAGAGTCACAGATATAGAAAACAAAGTTATGGTTACCAAGTGTGTAACAGAGAGAGGATAAATTGGGAGTTTGGGATTGAAATATATACTGATATATACACTGCTATATATACAGCCTCTTATCCTTATCCATCATAGGGCAGAAAGAATGAAAACCACAATTATAGAAAACTAACCAAATTGATCACATGGACCACAGCCTTGTCTAATTCAGTGAAACTATGAGCCATTCCATGTAGGGCCACCCAAGACAAACACGTCATGGTGGAGAGTGCTGACAAACTGTCGTCCACTGGAGAAGGGAATGGCAAACATTTGAGTATTCTTGCTTTAAAAATCCCATGAACAGTATGAAAAAGCAAAAAGATTTGACACTGAAAGATGAACTCCTCAGGTCAATAGGTGCCCAATATGCTACTGGAGAAGAGTGGAAAAATGGCTCCAGAAAGAAGGAAGAGGCTCAGCCAAAGCAAAACAACACCAGTTGTGGATGTGACTGGTGAGGGAAGTAAATTCCAATACTATAAAGAACAATATTGCATAGGAACGTGGAATGTTAGGTCCATGAAAGTGAAAGTGAAGTTGCTCAGTTGTGTCCAACTCTTTGTGACCCCATGGGCTGTAGCCCACCAGGCTCCTCCATCCATGGGATTTTCCAGGCAAGAATACTGGAGTGGGTTGCCATTTCCTTCTCCAGTGGATCTTCCTGACCCAGGGATCGAACTCAGGTCTCACTCATTGCAGGCAGACTCTTTATGGTCTTAGCAACAGGGAAGTTAGATTCATGGGTTCTCAAAGAGTTGGACATGACTGAGCAACTGAACTGAACTGAACAGAATGAAACAAGACAAAGGCTAATCGAGTTTTGCCAAGAGAATGCACTGGTCATAGCAAACACCCTCTTCCAACAACACAAGAGACGACTCTACACATGGACATCACTTGATGGTCAATACTGAAATCAGATTGATTATATTTTTTGAAGCCAAAGATAAAGAAGCTCTATACAGTCAGCAAAAACAAGACTGGGAGCTGACTGTGGCTCAGATCATGAACTCCTTATTGTCAAATTCAGACTTAAATTGAGGAAAGTAGGGAAAACCACTAGACCATTCAGATAGGACCTAAATCAAATTGCTTACAACTATACAGTGGATGTAGCCAATAGATTCAAGGGATTAGATCCAGTAGATAGAGTGTCTGAAGAACTATGAATGGAATTATGTAACACTGTACAGGAGGCAGTGATCAAAACCATTTCCAAGACAAAGAAATGCAAAAAGGCAAACTGGTTCTCTCAGGAGACTTTACAAAGAGCTGAGAAAAGAAGAGAAACAAAAAGCAAAGGAGAAAAGGATACATCTGAATGCAGAGTTCCAAAGAATAGCAAGAAGAGAGAAGAAAGCTTTCCTAAGTGACCAATGCAAAGAAATAGAGGAAAACATAGAAGGAGAAAGACTAGAGCTCTCTGCAAGAAAAATAGAGATACAAAGGGAACATTTCATGCAAAGATGGGCAAAAAAGGGACAGAAAGGGTATGGACCTTAGAAAAAAAAAAGCAGAAGATATTAAGAAGAAGTGGCAAGAATACAAAGAAGAACTATACAAAAAAGATCTTGTTGACCCAGA
Organism: Odocoileus hemionus; assembly: GCA_020976825.1. NCBI lineage: Eukaryota > Metazoa > Chordata > Mammalia > Artiodactyla > Cervidae > Odocoileus > Odocoileus hemionus. The sequence goes on from JAJLRB010004634.1 coordinate 28,540, forward strand.
TAATCACGATGCTGTGGTCACTCACCTAGATCCAGACATCCTGGAATGCAAAGTCAAGAGGACCCCAGGAAGCATCACCATGAACAAAACTAGAGGAGGTGATTAAATTCCAGTTGAGTGATTTCACATCCTAAAAGATGATGCTGTGAAAGTGCTTCACCCAATATGCCAGCAAATTTAAGCAATGGCCACAAGACTGGAATATACCAGTTTTCATTCCAATCCCAAATAGGTGAAGTGAAGTGAAGTGAAGTGAAAGTCCCTCAGTCATGTCCAACTCTTTGCGATCCCTGGACTATATAGTCCATGGAATTCTCTAGGCCAGAATACTAGAGTGGATAGCCTTTCCCTTCTCCTGGGGATCGTCCCAACCCAGGGATCAAACCCTGGTTTCCAGGATTGCAGGTGTATTATTTACCAGCTGAGTCACAAGGGAAGCCCAAGAATACTGGAATGGGTAGCTTATCCCTTCTCCAGGTGATCTTTCCAAGTGGGGAAGTGAACCAGAGTCTTCTGCATTGCAGGTGGATTCTTTACCAAATGACCTGTCAGGAAAGCCCCTCAATTCCAAAGAAAGTCAATGCCAAGGAATGTTCAAACTACAGCACAATTGTACTCATCCCACATTCTAGCAAACTAATGCTCAAAATTCTTCAAGTAAGGCTTCAACAGTTTGTGAACTGAGAACTTCCAGATGTTCAAGCTGGACTTAGAAAAGGCCGAGGAACCAGACATAAAATTGCCAACATTCGCTGGATCATTGAAAAAGCAAGAGAGTTCCAGAGAAGCCTCTAATTTTGCTTTATTGACTAAACTAAGTTTTTGACTGTGTGGATCACAACAAACTGCGGAAAATTTTACCAGACCACCTTACATGCCTGCCTGCTGCCTGCTCAGTCACTTCAGTCATGTTCAACTCTTTGCGACCCTTTGGACTGTAGCCCACCAGGCTCCTCTGTCCATGGGATTCTCCAGGCAAAAATACTGAAGTGGGTTGCCATTTCCTTCTCTAGGGGCTCTTCCCAACCCAGGGATCGAACCCACATCTCTTATATCTCCTGTGTTGGCAGGTGGATTCTTTACCACTAAGCTACCTGGGAGGCCTGACCACCTTACCTACCTCCTGTGAAATCTGTATGCAGATCAATAAGCAACAGTTAGAACTGGCCATGGAACAATGGACTGGTTTCAAATTGGGAAAGGGGCATGCCAAGGCTGTATATTGTCACCCTGCTTATTTAACTTATAGGCAGAGTACATTATATGAAATGCCGGGCTGGATGAAGCACAAGCGGGAATCAAGATTGAAGGTGGAAATAGTAATAACCTCAGATGGGCAAATGACACCACGCTTATGACAGAAGGCAAAGAGGAACTAAAGAGCCTCTTAATGAAAATAAAACAGGAAAGTGAAAAAAGCTGGCTAAAACTCAGGATTCAGAAAACGAAGATCATGGCATTTGGTCTCATCACTTTATGGCAGATAGATGAGGAAACAATGGACACAGGGAGAGACTTTATTTTTCTGGGCTCCAAAATCACTGCAGATGGTGACTGCAAGAGATGAAAATAAAAGACACTTGCTCCTTGGAAGAAAAGCTTTGGACAACCTAGACAGCATATTAAAAAGCAGAGACATTACTTTGTCAACAAAGGTCCATCTAGTCAAAGCTATGATTTTACCAGTAGTCATGTGTGGATGTGAGAGTTGGACTATAAAGAAAGCTGAGCGCCGAAGAATTGATGCTTTTGAACTGTGGTGTTGGAGAAGACTCTTGAGAGTCCCTGGGACTGCAAGGAGAGCCAACCAGTCCATCCTAAAGGAGATCAGCCCTGGGTGTTCATTGGAAGGACTGATGCTGAAGCTGAAACTCCAATACTTTGGCCACCTGATGCGAAGAACTGACTCATTTGAAGAGACCCTGATGCTGGAAATGATTGAAGGTGGGAGGAGAAAGGGACGGCAGAGAATGAGATGGTTGGATGGCATCACCAACTCAATGGACATGAGTTTGAGGAGGCTCCAGGAGTTGGTGATGGACAGGGAAGCCTTGCATTCTGCAGTCCATGGGGTCACAAAGAGTCGGACACAACTGTGACTGAACTATAACTACTCAGCATGGCTCACCCTTCGTAGTACTGTGTTTATGACATCTGAACTTCACAGATATGCATAAATTATCTCATTTGATCATCTCTGCAACCTGTGAGGAGATAAAACTAGCATCAAATGCCACACATTTTTCAGATATTGAAACTGAAATCCAGAGAGAAATGAATTATGAAGGAGACAACACTTACACAGTTGAGCTGAGATTCAGAACTCATGTGTCATGAATCTTTGCTCAATGCTATTCTCACTAAAATCATTCTTAAGAAAGCTTTGTAGCTACCCTCTCCCATTTTGTAGTCATGTGGCTCCAAGACCCTCATAAATTATGCAAAGTCATTGCTTAGATTTTGTTTGCTATCATCCATGGACACATTAACTCAATATAGAGATATGACTAAAGAACCTAACAGTAAATGAAGAAATGAATGCATGAATAATTGTGTAAATAATCACATGTACACATACATATATAGTGTGGCCATCTCACAATATCTATTATCCTAAAATCTAAGGTTATCAAGCATTTATTATGTACCTGGCACTGGACTAAGTATTTAAAATATAATACACTTTTTCCTTACAAAAATAGAACTAGACATTATTACTCTCAATTTATAGATGATAAAACGAGGTTCAAAGAGTTCAAATAACTTTGCCAAGAGCACACAACTAAAGTGTATAGTGACAATTTGAATCTATTTCTGTTGATTTCACAGCTTACTGATTTATTGCATTTATTTTATCAACATAATTAGTACTTATATTTGCCAAGAATTATTTTAAAAATATTAACTAACTTAATCTTTATAATATTCCTGTGTTGTATTTTGTGCTGGTAATTTTTATCATGTATACTTCATATGTGTGAAATATGGACTCCATTCCAAATCATTTAAAACTTTTCTTACATTCCATGTTTCTTTTGTGCTAAAACACATACAAACTAGTTTCTTAAAGACAAAATAGCCTTTTTACTATGACTTTTTAAAAAGTATATTTATCTTGGAATATTTTATTTTTTATAAATTTTAATAGATAACATAATTATTTCTGCTGTTCCATTTGTGTGTCTTTATAATTCTAGTAAGGTTTTTCATGTGCTACCCAAATCTGTAGCATAAAACTGAACATCCATAAAATACACAAGTGATTTGTTGATTACTTAGTGAGAAAACCTTAATAGATAAAATTATCCCCATGTTGTGCTATAAACAGTAAAATGTAGTAACTGTAATGGGTAACATGTGCCCATTTTATACCTTAAATAGCAGAACTTGCTAACTATAGCAGACAAATATTGCCTATGTTATAAGAGGAAAACAACAAGGAAATTGTATTTGTAAACTGCCTTTGAAGTCTTAATAATTTAACTAGTTCTTAGATATCATTAATCACAGACCTGCAATACTGTTAGATCCCTCAATTGTTAAAAAATGTTGTTCCATATAAATATTAGCAAAAGCTTCATCTCTGTATATATAGTCAAATACATTAAATAAAATCTTGCTGGAACTTTGATAGGAATTGCTTTAAAACTGCAGATTGAGAAAATTGATGTAGTTTTCATGTGAGATTTCCAGTCTATGAACAGTTATCTCTCTCCATTTAAGTATTCTTTAACATCTATTCCAGTATTCACTCGATCATGGAGAAAGCAAGGTGGTTCCAGGAAAATATCCACTTCTGCTTCATTGACTAAGTTAAAGCTTTTAACTAGCAAACTGAAGAAAATTCTGAAAGAGATGGAAGTATCAAACCACATTACCTTTCTCCTGAGAAACCTGTATGCAGGTGAAGAAGCAACAGTTAGCACTGGACATGGAACATTTGAATGATTCCAAATTGGGAAAGGAGTATGACAAGTCTGAATATTGCCATTCTACTTATTTAGCTTCTTAGCATGCAGAGTGCATGCTAAGTCGCTTCAGTCATGTTTGATTTTGTGATACTATGAACTGCAGCCCACCAGTCTTCCCTGCAATTCTCCAGGCAAGAATATTGGAGTGGGTTGCCATGCCATCTTCCAGGTATCTTCCCTGCCAGGGATACATCATGTGAAATGCCAGGCTGGATGAAGCACAAGCCAGAATCAAGATTGCTGGAGAAATATCAGCCACCTCAGATATGTAGATGATACCATTGTAATGACAGAAAGAAAAGAGAATCTAAACAGCCTCTTGATTAGGGTGAAAGAGGAGAGTGAAAAAGCTGGCTTGAAACTCAGCATGAAAAAACTAAAATCATGTCATCTGGTCCCATCACTTTATGGCAAATAGAAGAGGAAAAAGTGGAAACAGTGACAAATTTCATTTTCTTAGCCTCCCAAATCACCGTAGGCAGTGATGGCAGCTGTGAAATTAAAAGATTCTTACTCCTTGGAAGGAAAGCTATGACTAATCTACACAGTGTATTAAAAAGCAGAGACATGGTTTGTTGACATGTCTGACAACATGTCAACATGTTTGCTGACAACAGTTTGTATGTATGGATGTGAGAGGTGGACCATAAAGAAGGCTGAGCACCAAAGAACTGATGCTTTCAAATTGTGATGCTGGAGAAGACTCTTGAGATCCCCTTGAACTGCAAGGGGATCCTAAAAGAAATCCTAAAATAAAGCAACTTTGGATATTCATTGGAAGGACTGATGCTGGAGCTCTGATACTTTGGCCACCTAATGGAAAGAGCTGACTCATTTGAAAAGCCTCTGATATTGAGAAAGATTGAAGGTAAAGTAGAAGGAGGTGGCAGAGAGTGAGATGGTTAGATAGCATCACCAATTCAATGGACATGAATTTGATCAAACTCTGGGAGATAATAGAGGACCGAGGAGCCTGGCGTGCTACTGTCCTTGGGATCACAAAGAGTCAGAGTCCATGGATCCCAAAGAGTCAGTGGGACATGATTGAGCAAATACGTTTTATCACTGTGAATATCCTCATCATGTTGCTATGGTGGTGGTTGTTTAGTCACTAAGTCGTGTCAGACTCCTGCAGCCCTATGAAGTATAGCCTGTCAGGTTCCTCTGTCCACATGATTCTCCAGCAAGATTACTGGAGTAAGTTGCCATTTCCTTCTCCAGGGGATCTTCCAGACCCAGGAATCGAACTTGGGTTTCCTGCATTTCAGGCATTTTTTTTTTTTTTTTTTTTTTTTTACCAGCTGAGCTACGAAGGAAGCCTATAGTTTTACAAAATGTTACCCAGGGGAAAAATGGACAAAATATGCAGGGGGTTCTGCCTTATTTCTTACAACTGCATGTGAATCTATAATTATCTCAATACAACTTGGAAATTGGAATCTTTAACTATTATTTGATACAACTTTGATCTTTGATCAGGGTTTACCAAGGTAATTAGATACGGATATGAACACATCTTATGTGTTTTATTTAAATTCAGCTGCTTCATTAATTAAAAGGTAAAATTTGCTGAATATACAGATTTAAACTGTTTTAATAACATAAAGCATATTCAGTGATTAAAATTTTGCATCTACCTCTAAAGCTTAATGTAATTGACCATTAAAAGTGATTATTTATATTGATCATTCAGACTTACATGACAACTTAGATGAGGTGCATTCACAGAGGGTAGAATCAACTAAAGAATAAACTCATCAATAAAATATTTCATATATACATGCATTTTGTGAGTTTCTGCCATTTCTATTTCTTCTTCAGACTGATTGCTAAAGTCACTGAAATCTAGTAGGCAAATAGAGAAATTTCATCTCAATACACTTTTTAGTAGTTAAATTACAAAATGTGCATGTGTGCTAAATCACTTCATTCATGCCTGACTCTTTGTGATCCGCTGGACTGTAGCCTACCAGGTCCCTCTGTCCATGGGATTCTCCAGGCAAGAATACTGGAGTGCGTGACTGTGTCCTCTTCCAGGGGATCTAGATTGAGGCTTTTTTTTTTTTTTTAACTGAAATTGATTTAGAAATTATGATCAAGTAATTTTTAAATCGATTTCAGTTAAAAAATGAGCCTCAATTGAAACACCTCCACTCTTTTCTTGGAAAAAATCAAACATAATTTCAGTCTTTCCATTAAAGTACCTCCTACCTCCTCTTACCTGGACAATCTCATGGACAGAGTGGCCTGGCAGGCTACAGTCCATGGAGTCACAAAGAGTTGGACAAAACTGAATGACTAAAACACACACACACACACACACACACACGCACACACACACACACACACTCCAGTCATAATACCAATCATCGTGAATATGCAAAAGTATATGGAAATAGATAATTTTATTGAATGAAATGGAGAATAAAATAATAATTTTAACTGAGATATACTTTCTCTTCCTTATATATCTAATGAGACTTACTGTCTCACTGATCATATTAAATAAAAACCATATATTTATATAGAAAATAATATTCCAAGAAGGTAAAATTTTCAGGGTGCTATTTTAGTGCACTATTGATATAGTACTTATGAAAATGAATAAGGAAAGAAGGTAAGAAGGAAGGGAAGGAGAGAAGGAGGAAGGAAGGAAGGGAAAAGAGGGAGGAAAGGGGGGAGAGAGAGAAAAAAGACAAGGAAATAAAGAATTTGGCCTTAGAAAAAGTCACATGCAATTATATCCCTTGTCAATACAGTTAACACATTTAAAATAACTGAGAAAACAAATGGAAAATAATTGTTTATATGGTAAGAAAATATAAAAAATCCGTGTATGGACATGATCGATCATATTGAACAATCTTTGCAGAGAGAATTCCTAGTTCCCAATGGGTGGTTCAGGCTCTTAGAGTCCATGGGATATTGTTGATTTTATACTTTTTAAATGAAATAAGGAATCAAAGGTAAGAATAAAATGTAAGACAGTAACGTACATAACATTTGGCCTAGTAACCATTCCCAGATAAATAATAAGGATATTAACTAAATACTATTAAGACAATTAAATTTAATTTACATGTACACAAGATTCATGCAGTAGAAAATTGTAAGCAAGACAAGGAAAGGCCTTAAGAGGAACTGCAAATTGTGGTTTTTGACATAGGTAAAATAAAATTGATTCACATTATCTGCAGTTATATGGCTATGTACATTTATTTATATGTGAAAACTGTATAAAAACACCCAACAGATTTAGGTATACTATTGCAATTTTGAAAAAATTCTTATTTTTTAAATTTCTTTTTCTAATAATAGAACAATATGTGAAATATGTAGCCGAAAAGTTAATAAAATAAAGCAAAGATGTGTTTATGACTATAAAGGAAACGTGCACTCTATTTTTTAAATGTATTTAATTGCAGGATAATTGCTTTACAACGCTGTACTGATTTCTGCCATACATCAACATGAATCATCCATAGGATACATATGTCCCCTTCCTAATGAGAGGGTAACAGGCAGGAAGGCCAGGGGTCTCCAAATGGAGGAAATAGGCTGCAAGTGTCAGACATTTTTATTTCTCTTAAGCGGCAGGAGGAAAGCAAACTAATGATATTTTTTTTCCTTCTCTATACAAATTTAAAGGAAGTTTCTCTTAAAATGCTGTGTTGCCATGACACCTGGTTTCACCTGAAGCTAACTATTCTCAAACCTTGAGTTAACCAATACATTTTTTTTACGAAAATGTTTATCTTAAAGCTATGTTGATGTGCTATGCATTTACCCCAGACTCTAAGTTTTTGCAAAATGGCTCAAACCACTTGACAAACCAGTATGTTATACTCAGGTATTGTTTCCCCTATCTATGTAAACAAAACCATTTGTGTGGTAATCTGCCCCCTCTACAAGATTCAAGTCAATCAGTTTTTATGGCCTGGGATGAATTATCTGGTGCCAAAATTATCACAAAATGCAACTTATGGATGAGGGGCCTGGTGCCATTCTGAATTTTTAAGACATCCTTTTCTTTTCATTAACAGACTGCGAGTGACTATATAACATCCAGCTGAAGACTAGCAGGGGGTACTCTTTCTGCCCCTTCTGATGTCTATCTCAGAAGCTTTCTCTATCTCTCCTTTATACTTTAATAAAACTTTATTATACAAAAGCTCTGAGCGATCCAGCCTCGTCTCTGGCCCCGGGGTTAAATTTCGTCTCCTCACCGAGAGGCAAGAATCCCAGCGTCTTATCTCAGCAACAACCTTTCGACTACTACATCCCTACAATTCGTCCCCGCCCTCTCCTTCTCAGCAGTGTCCACAAGGCTGCTTTTTATCTAAGTATTTGTAGGTGTATACATGCATCGACGCCGGGGCGAGCAAACTCAGATTCATAGCAGTAACAATTACGTTTCTACAGATGAGCCATATGCGTTTAATAATACGTCATTAATATACAAGATTTGTCTTTCTCTTTCTGACTTGCACACCTCTGCTAACAGGCCTTCTCAGGTTCATCCGACAGAGAACACTAAAAGTTGATTCTAATTCATTTCACTTTTGTAGCAGCTGAGTGCGTATTCCTTTTGTATCATACGAGATACCACAAGAGTCTTTATTCGCATTCGTTCAACTATCAATGGGCGCGCAATCTAGGACATTGTGTCTCATGTAGGTTGGTGACTTGTATAAGACAGTTGCTGGCAATTGGAATATTGGGGTACAAGGGTCTTATTAGAGCATTGTGTGTTTTATTCTCGAGAGTATATGGCGCCCAAGCAGTGGGATTTTCTGTGTAATACGGTAGTTTTTATTCCTATTTTTTTCAAGAAATTTTCCATAGTACCGCTGACTCCATTGTAGCGGCTATTTCAGATTTATCATTCCGTACCAAACAGTACAATAGAGTTGCTCTTTTCCTTTCTTCAACATTCCTTGTTCACCGGATTTGATCGTTTGTGAGATTTTTATGGCGTGTGATGGCCATTCTGATGGTGTGTTGGAGTGATACCGCCATTTCGGTTTTGATTTGCATTTCGCTTATAATCAGCATTATTTGAGGCATATTTTTTTTGTGTGTTCAATAGATTGTAATGTGATACTGATTTGCGTGTGAAACTGGTCTGTTATAGATCTTCTGAGCCCATTTTTTTGGATAGTAGGACATTGCTGATATTGAGCATGACTGGAACTTGCTTACTGGTTCAGTTTGAAGAATAATGCCTTGGTCCAGCATGCGTTCATTGCACACCAAATGTTCTCCCATTCTGAGGCTTGGCCTTTTCATCGAGTTCCTGATTATGGTGAGTTCCTTTGCTATGACAAAGACTTTGAATTTTGGTTAGGTCTCATTCTTTTTACTTGATGTTTTTATTTTTTCCCATGTTATTCTAGGAAGTAGGGGTCATAGCAACTCTTGTGCGTCGTGATTACAACGTCAAAGAGTGTTTTGGGCCATTTATTTTCCTATCTAGGAGTGAGTTTTATATATTTCTTGAGTTTTGCATTTAGAGGATCCGTTTCAATCCACAATGATTTGAAGTTACTATTTTTTGGTGGTGTGCGGTGTTAGGAAGTGTTGTTTGTATGTTTAGGTATCAATAATCAAGCGTGCAAACAGTGGGAGTGATTTCACTTCTTTTCCAATCTGGATTGCTTTTATTTATTTTTCCTGACTGACTGCCATGCTGCACTTTTTTTTTACTAGAACTATGTTGAATAACAGTGGTGAGAGTGGGAATCTTGTTCTAGTTACTGATCTGAGTGGAAATGCTTACAATTTTTTTTTATCATTGAGAATAATGTTTGCTGTGGGTCTGTCACATATTGCCTTTATTATGTTGAGTGTACTAATATTCTTGGAAGTTATTCCTATAGATTCCAGCATTGGTTATTTTAGTTCAAGTTATATCTCCACTGGTGATAGATTTGATATAATCTATCAATATATTGCTATTTTTTGTTATTTCTATTATATTCTAGCACTGAAAAATTTGAAATAAATACACATTTTAACATTTTCTTTAAAGGTCTATATTTTGTTTTAAAAGAATGCTAAAAAAAACACAGTTACATAATACTGAAATATTTAATTTTTTAAATAAATAATAATTGATCTACTTAAATAAAATATTGGAACATAATTATGTAAAACTCATATGCTTTTCTTCAATGTAAATATTACTTTAAGAAATATTCTTGGCAATTCCCATTGTTATTGCTTCAGTAGAGAAAGAACCCCAAAACGAACTAACTCTTTAATAAATTTGGCATTCGAAAAAGAACCAAAAATTATTAACATCTTGATTACAATAATAATTTTGCTAATAGAAAGAAACATTAGAAAAACATAAATGATGTAAAGTTTTTACTTTTTATTTGATTGCTCTTCAAAATATTACCTACTCCCCATATTAAACACCCAAACCATAACAATAATAATCTTTTTAAATATTTTGACCATTGTAGTTCTAAATTTACAAACAACTTATTTTTACTCACTAGCACCAAACATAAGAATTATTTTTAATTTTAGAAAGCTAAAGAATTTTCCCCGGGGCTTAATTTACACCACTAAATATTAAACCCTTACTTGTACCTTGGCCTCCATTTTGCTTTGTTGTATTTCCCCACGGGTAAAAGGGGACAGTCCTAGTTAGAAAGGATTTATAAAATCAAGGTAATGGAAAAAACTCATAAATATTTTTTAAGTCAAAAGAATGTTTTGGCTTTTGTTGAGTTGAGATGTGAAGCTATTAAGTTTTTTAAAAAAAGATCACTCTTTGTGATGAACACAATTCTGTTTACTTACTTTTTTGGATCAGTGTTGTTTATTTTTTCCCCACTTCTGCTGTTCTTGACCAAATTTTTTATTTTTTTTTGAAGCTAAAGTTTATGCCAAGTGAACTATCCATCTCATCTCACAAAAATTGGGGTTTAAAAAATTTTTAAAAAATTGGCCCCATTCCACCATGTATTAAAAATTGGTATTGAGTAAAATTATAAAAAAAAAAGTTTTCTAACTTAATTTTTCCCCTATACAATAAGCATCTAAAAAAGGGCGCAAAAACTCTGTGCAAGGGGAAATACAGAAGCCCAACTATCTTCTGCCAAAACACTTTTTTTGATTTTGCTTAGGGTTAAAATTTGGGGCTGCTCAATTAAAAAAATATCAATGCAAAGGGGACAAAATTTGGGCTATCATTCACCTCTTCCGCACCAGGAGATCTTACTGCCATGGTTACAATAATACACTGTCTTAGTCACTCATCAGCCCCCACCTTCACACCCAAGGGACTATACTTTCCGGGTTTCTCTGTTTGTTTGGGGGTTTCTCCAACAAAATACTGGAGGGGGTTTCCCACTGCCCCCGGGGGTTTTCCCTACCCAGGGATTGAACCCAAGTCTTCCACATTGCATGCAGATTTTTTACCATCTACCACCGGGGAAAGCCCAAGAATGCTGAGTGGAAACCTTTCCCATCCCGGGGGATTTTCCCTGACCCAAAATTTGAGCCCCCCCCTTGCATTCAGCAGATTTTTTAACCACTGACTCCCCAGGAACCACCACACTAGTAAGGAAGACACAAATAAAGGGGCAAGAAATTGCCCATCTTTTCTATATCCCAACATAAAATAAAAGAATCTAATCACTTTTTTTTTTTTAACATAAAATAATTTTCCCCTTTATTCACGATGTGTGTGGTGTGTTTGTGGGGGTAAAAAAGGGAATGAAGAAAAAACCAAAAATGTTTTTTCAGCCCAATTTAAACGAAGTGGAAAAAAAGTTCTTTTCCCTAAAGGAAAACTTTAGAATTGGCCAAGAAATAAATATTCTTTGATGATAGGATTTTTTTGTTAAATGAAAATCAAGACTGGTGACGCTTTTTTGATATTCTCTACTCATTTTTTTTTTCCTGGAAAAACACTCACTTAAACAACAGTAGATTTGATCCATTGAACCACCACTTTGGGAAAAAATGAAACCCCTCCGATTTTTTGTAAGATGAATTATTTTGGCCCCTTAAATACTTTAGGAGATAAAAGCCTTGACTATTTTTTTAAAACCCCCAAATCCAAAAATTTTCTATTAATATTACCACTATCTTTCCTAGCACTGTTTTTTTTTAGACATACTACTACAGTTATTGATAAACAAAAAACTTTCTTTTTGGAGACAGACATCAACTTGGGAAGACCCCTTTTAAACTTTTTTTTCAGGTATAAGCAATCCATCTTCAAAAGACTGTGATATTGAGCCCCGGGTTTTTAAAATCTGTTGATTTCTGAAGTCTTCTTCCCTAGAAAAACGAAGTGCCAGACTTTAAAAAAACTTAAAGGGAATTTTTTTTTTGAGAAATTCCAAAGTTGAAAAGGGGAAAAACCCGGGCCACATGGAGGCCCTGGTCATGGAGAAAGTACTTTCTTTTTTTGATCCGGGGAAAAATCTAAAGGGAATTAAACTTCTTTTGTGTCTCCTGTGGTGTACCACTTAGCACATTTTAGACTTTCTTGACTATTCAAAAACTTTTTTGTTTTTACCTGGTAAGATCACATGTCGGGCCCGTAAATTTCTCATAGGATGCTCAGAAAGGGGGGGACTAACTTTATCCATTTACATTTTCTGCTCAGGAAAACAAAGCACGGGGAGTAAATTTCTCTCAGTACTATGCCTGAGAGAAACTTTTCTTTAATTGCTTATTACGTCACCAAAAAATTAATTGAAGAGGCTACAAAATTCAAATCACTGTAAGACAACGTTTTATAAATAAATTTCTATTGCCTCTGGGGTTTCCAAAGGCTGCATCGACAATTTTCAGTAAGTATTTTAAGCATTTAGTTTTTTTTTTAATGCAAAGATAAAAGCCCCTCTGTAATAACCCCGATCTTTCCCATAAAAATTGACTTTACTGAAAAAAGCTTATCGAAAAAAAATATTTCTGTTTTGGAAGCAAACGAATCCAAAGTCAAAGAAGAAAGGAAGATGAAAGGGGCATCTTGTGACATACAAAAACATAATTCTGACCTGATTTCTTTATCGATTTATTGGGTTTTTTTTCCCGAAACAAAACAAGTAAAGAATATAAAAATTGTCTACTTTTTCTCAAAAATATTTTCTTAATGTAATCAAAACTATCAAAACTGCTAATTTATTTTTTAAAATTATTATAAAATTCTTTTTTACATTTAAAGTCTAAATGTCGAAAAAAAAGCCATTTTCTTAATATTTGAAATGAACAATATTTTTTCCCTTTAAATTTCCTTTGTTTTAAAATTAAGATTTCAAGTATCAAATTATAAGTTTTAAATTTTAAAGTTTTTTGTCTATTATCTGCTACTGACTTTTCTCTTTTTTATTTTCTCTTTCTTCTCCCTACATCGCTTTAATTTTTTCCCCCTTTATATTTGTTTTCATACTTAGATCATTGATTTAAATCTTTTTCCACCATCATTCAGTTTTAGTTTGTCTCTCAGTTTTGGGCTGATTCTTCGACCCCATGGGCTGCACACGCCCGGGTTTCCCTTCCATCACCAACTCCCAGCTTTTTCAAAACGTGTCCATCAAGCAGTGATCCTCCCCCCCTCATCTTCCCATCCCCTTCCCCTTGCCTTTAATCTTTCCCAGCATCAGGGGCTTTTTTTAAGGGGCCAGTTTTTCGCATAAGGGCCAACTTTTTGCTCTCCTCTTTCACTTCCACAAAAGGGTCTTCATTCTTCTTCACTTTCTGCCAAAGGGGTGTCTCTTATTTCTGAGGGTTATTGAATTTCTTTGGGAATCTTGATTTTCCCTTTGTGCTTCCTTCCAGCCCCCGCGTTTCTCATATGTATTTTGCAAAAAGTTAAATAACAGGGTGACTTTTACGCCCTTACTTTCCCTTTCCCCTTTTAACCATCTGTTGTTCCCTGCCCTTCTAACTTTTTCTGCATACTCTAACTTCAAACCTGCATACAGATTTTTCCCGGAGGCAGTTCAGGTTCTGTTATTCCCACTCTTTTAAAATTTTCCACAGTTTTTTTGTGATTCACAGTCAAAGGCTTTGGCATAGTCAATAAAGCATAAGATGCTCTCTGAATTCTCTTCTTTTTTGATGATTCAAAATGATGTTTCCAATTTTATCTCTGGGGTTTCCCGCCTTTTTTAAATCCAAATTGAACACGTAGGGGTTTTGTTCACAACTGTTGAAGCCTTGCTTTTTAAAATTTTAGTTACTTTGTAGTGGTAGATGAGTGCAAAAGGGTAGTTTCATTTTTGAATTGCCCTTTTGAGATTGTAAAGTAAACACCTTTTCCCGTCCCGTGGCCCTTTTGGTTTTTTCCAAATTTCTGAAAAATTTAGTTCAGTAGTTTCCCACTCATCTTTAGGATTTTAAAAAGCCAACTAGAATTCATCACCCCACTACTTTATCTATGACTCCTAAGGCCCCTTGACTTCGCATTCCAGATGTCTCCCAGGGAATGACAATCATCGTGATTATCTGGTTTTTAAAATCTTTTTTGTATATTCCCCCTGTGATTCTTTCCACCTCTTCTTTAAATTTTTTGCTTCTTTAGGTCCCCCACCCTTTTTGTCCTTTATTTTGTCCATCTTTGCAAGAAATATTCCCTTGGGATCTCTAATTTTTTTGCAGAGATCTCTAGTCTTTCCCATTCTCTTGTTTTCCTCTATTTCTTTCACTGCTCACTAAGGAATACTTTCATATCTCCCTTGCTATTCTTTGAACGCTGCATTCAAAGGGTATATATTTCCTGTTCCTTTGCCTTTAGCTTCTCTTCTTTTCTCAGCTATTTGTAAGGCCTTCTCAACAACCACTTTGCCTTTTTGCATTTCTTTTTCTTGGGGATGATCTTGATCACTTTCCTCCTGCACAGTGTTACAAACATTTGATCATAGTTTTTTCAGGCTTTCTGTCTATCAATTTAATCCCTTGAATCTATTTGTTACTTCTACAGTATAATCATAAGGGATTTGATTAGGTCATGCCTGAATGGTTTGTTTAGAAGAAAAGTTATGACCAATTAGACAGAATATTAAAAAGCAGACAAAGGTCCATCTATTTAAAGCTATGGTATTTCCTGTGGTCATGTATACATGTGAGATTTGGACTATAAAGAAAGCTGAACACTGAAGATTGATGCTTTCAACTGAGGTTGGGGAAGACTCTTGAGAGTACCTAGAACTGCAAAGAGATCCAAGAAATCCATCCCAAGGACTTCAGTCTGAATATTCACTCAAGGGGAAATGATACTGAAGCTGAAACTCCAACACTTTGGCCACCTGATATGAAGAATTGACTCCTTGGAAAAGATCCTGATGCTAGGAAAGATAAAGATGTCAGAAAAAGGGATGACAGAGGATGAGATGGTTGGATGGCATCACCAACTCAATGGACATGAGTTTGATAAACTCCAGAGTTTTGGGGATGGGCAGGGAGGCCCCGGGGATGCCCATGGGGGCGGAAAGAGTTGGAGATACTGAGTGACTGAACTGAACTGAATTGTATGCTTTAGTGATTTTCCCTTTTCTTCAATTTAAATTAAAATTTGGTAATAAGGAGTTCATGAAATGACCACAGTCAATTTCCATTCTTTTTTTTTTTTCTGACTGTAAAGCTTCTCCATCTTCAGCTGCAAAGATTATTATTAATCTGATTTTGATATTGACCATCTTGTGATATCCATGTGTGGCATCTCTCTGTGTTTTTGAAAAGGGTGTTTGCTATGACCAGTGCATCTCTTGGAAAAAACCTATTAGCCTTTGCCCTGCTTCATTTTGTATACCAAAGGCCAAATTTCCTGTTATCCAGGTATCCCTTGACTTCCTGCTTTTGCATTCAGTGCCTATGATGAGAAGGACATCTTTTTTGTTTTTTTGTTTGGTTAGTTCTAAAAGGTCTTGTAGGTTTTCAAAGAACTGTTCAATTTAGCTTCTTTGGCATTAGTGGTTGGGACATAACTTGAATTACTATGATATTGAATGGTTTGCCTTGGAAACGAACAAGATCTTTCTGTCATTTTTGAGAGACACCCAAGTACTGCATTTCAGACTCTTTTGTTTACTATGAGGGCTGCTCTGTATCTTCTAAGGGCTTCTTTCCCCCAGAGTAATAAAATGGTCATCTGAATTAAATTCACCCATTCCAGTCCATTTTAATTCACTGATTCCGAAGACCTCGGGTTGGGGGAGGAAATCCTCGTACCTATGACTGGAAGGACTTACGGTTAATGAAAACTTAATTCCTTACAATCTCTCATTTCTTGTTTCCTTGAATCCCTTGCAAACAGCAAGTGGGCAATGGTTTCCCCGGGTTTTTTTCCAAAAGGCTCTACTATCTGCTGTGCCTCAGTAGCTGTTGCCAAGAGGGTGGGGTTTCTTCTGTCCTTAATCTTCTTGTGCCAAGGATCAGGCCAATGAAAATTGGGGATGCAGGACGGTATTTAGCAGATTTGACAGCAGGTTATGAAGGAGATTTCCTCACTATGTTTTTCCCACTGCTTTTTACTCCCATCCTTCTGCTCTTCCCTACTGAGACTTGAAATTTAGCCAAACCCAGGGTGCCTGGCTTAAGGGGTTAATGAACTCAGGCTCTCGATTTTCTCATTACAAAAATTTCAGCGAGAGATAAAGCTATAGGTAAGGGAGTCATGGCATCTGCGATTCATGGGTCGCAGAGAAATTTGGGTACGACTGGGGAACTGAACTGAACTGAACTGAAGAGGGGGATTCATTCAGATTCAGAGAAAAGCACACTCCAGTGTGTGGGCCATCTCAGAGGGCAAGTGCTGTGGCCACGGAATGTGGTGAGGTTAGTCTTTTGGAGCTGGGGGATTTCATATGCTAATGAGTGGGGGGATCATTCCAACAATTGGGGAACCACCCACTCCTCAGGCTTTTGACAGTGCCTTGGAAACTCTGGTGTGTCTTTTAGCATGAAGATTAAGGATCAAGATTTAGTTGAATTTGACTTGAATCTTGGACCCATTTTATTTTAATTGGTTTGTTATGCCCTTGGGCTATGTCATTCTTTCAGAGTTGTGCCCTGCCCCCTTCCCTCCTGCTTCATTCCCTTCTCCTGAGCCCCATCTGGGCCCACAATTTTGCCTCTACAATCTTCTGGAGGGACAACCAGAAAATAGCTGGCCCGGTGAGGGAAATACTATATAATATCCAATTTCTCTAGATAGTCAGGCCTTCATCTTCCATGTTTCCTACAACATGTGCAAAAACATCATCTTTCAGTGAGCATGCTAAGGCAGGTGACAGGCACACAATGCCTGCCACTAAAAGTCCCATCTGAGTCTGCTGGCCACAATCCCTGTCAATGAACGCAATTTGGTCGATTTCCAGGGATAATGTTTGTTGCCAACTTTGGGATATTTAACCCTGCAGGGCCATTTGGGGGTCCCAAACCCCTTACAACCCCTTTCCCCCTCCTCTATAAGGTTTTACAAAACATACCTGCCTGGAAAGTCAAAAAATCCTCACTCCACAATTTTAATTGAGAAATATGAGTGGGTCCCCTGATTGACCTCTTATTACAAATTTGTATTTTCCCGTTAAGCCAACTTACTTAACTCCCTACAACCAGTGGAACCCCTTGCCTCCCCCCCCTTGCAAGATAAACCAAATATGCCCTTCCCACCCAGCCTTACAATTAATTAAAATACTCACCCTAAATGCCACCTAAATAGGAACCCGAGGATAACCCACTTCGTGTGTGGTAACATTCCCCGTTTTCCCTGTTATGTACCCTAAAGTGGGTCCCCCCCCCCCTGTGACAATGAAAATGTTTTCATTAAGAAACACCCAAAAGCCCCTCACCTTAGGTTTTTAAAATTGCCTCCAATGATCCTACAACCTGGATCATTGAAAAAGCAAGAGAGATGTCCAGAAAAAAACATCTATTTCTTTGCTTTATTGTACTAATGCCCCCCAAAGCCTTTGACTGTGCAGAGATCACAATATGAACTGTGGAAAATTCTAGAACAAGAAGTAAGATGGGTAATACCAGACCACATGACCTGACCTTCCTCATGAGATAAAACCTACGTATTGCAGGTCAGAAAGCAACAGTTATATTTTTAGAACTGAGGACATGGAATAACAAAACAGAAAACTGGATTTTCCCAAATATGAAAAAGGAGTACGTCAAGGCTGTATATTGTCACCCTGCTATTTAACTTAGTTATGCAGAGTACATCGAATGAGAAACGCTGGGCTGGAAGAAGCACAAGCTGTAAATCAAGATTGCTGGGCAGAAATATCAATAACCACAGATATGCAGATGACACCACCCTTATGGCAGAAAGTGAAGAGGAACTAAAAAAAGCCTCTTGATGAAAGTGAAAGAGGAGAGTGAAAAATTGGCTTAAAGCTCAACATTCAGAAAACTAAGATCATGGCATCTGGTCCCCATCACTTCATGGGAAATAGAAGGGGAAACAGTGGGAAACAGTGTCAGACTTTATTTTCTGGGGGGGCTCCAAAATCACTGCAGATGGTGATTGCAGCCAGGAAATTAAAAGACGCTTACTCCTTGGAAGAAAAGTTATGACCAACCTAGACAGCATATTAAAAAAGCAGAGACATTACTTTGCCAACAAAGGTCCGTCTATCAAGGCTAGGTGTTTTTCCAGTAGTCATGTATGGATGTGAGAGTTGGACTGTGAAAGAAAGCTGAGTGCCGAGAGAAGAATTGATGCTTTTGAACGTGGTGGCATTGGAGAAGACTCTTGAGAGTCACTTTGGACAGCAATAGATCTCAACCAGTCCATCCTAAAGGATCAGGTCCTGGTGTTCATTGGAATGGACTGATGCTGAAGCTGAAACTCCAATACTTTGGCCACCTCATGCGAAAGAACTGACTCATTGGAAAAGACCCTGATGCCTGGGAGGGATTGGGGCAAGAGGAGAAGGGGATGACAGAGGATGAGATGGCTGGATGGCATCACCCGACTCGATGACATGAGTTTGAGTAAATTCTGGGAGTTGGTGATGGACAGGGAGGCCTGGCCATGCTGCGATCATGGGTTCACAAGAGTCGACACGACTGATGTGAACTGACTGACTGACTGAAACCCTTTTCTTATGGAGGACTAGGGAGGAAAACATGACTTACAAATTTCCCTCAGAGCAATAAGGATAAGTTTTATGGCTGTTTCAACCAGTCCATCTTAGGGGTCAGGCTTGGATTGCTTTGTGTCATGATATCTATTTCTATCCCCTGTGAACAAAGCAGCAATGAGTTAAGATCACAACCCCTAATCCATCCAGTACTAGTCGCGCTGGAGACCTTGGGAACGCCCCAAATCCATCCTTAGGGTCCCAGGAGGTTGCCTCAACCTGCCTAGGGGTCTGGTCAATGGGAAAATTGACACCCCTCAACCTGCTCAGGTCTGCCAGTCCGGGGGCCCCAGAAGTCAACCTGCCTCAACCTGCCTAGGGATCTGGTCCTCGGAAGGTTTCACGCCTCAAACTTCTCAGGGATCTGCCAGTCCAGGGATCCCAGGAGGATGACTTGCTTTGACCTGCCAGGGACCTAATTCTTGGGAGGCCAACATGCCTCGACCTGCCCGGGGATTCGATCTCCAGGAGGCTGTCATGCCTCAACCTGCCTGGGGATCTTCCCCTTTACCTGGGGATGGCGGCTCTCAGGTTGCAACAGTACTGGTAGCATAAGCTTCAGAAAGACACCCAAAAGAAGCCCACCCAGGACATAGAAGGAAGCCTAATAGTTGGGGGACTATGCCAGTGTCAGAAATAACTCAGGAGTCCATAAGAACCCCACTGCCTTTCTGGAAAGCCCAAAAAGAGGCCTCCAAAACTTTACCAATCTGGACTTAGATTCTTAAGGGGGCCCATGATTTTAAAGGATGAATACCTGTCCCTATATGGTGTCAGATATCAAGAAAAAGTTACAACAGCTATAGCAGAAATACTCTGCTGCCTTTTTAAGATGAATGGTATAAACAGCCACCTTTTGTAAGAGAGAACAGGAGAGGGAGGCCAAGGCCTGGGAAAAGGGGAGAGAAGGAAGAGACATGGCAGGCCCAGATGCTAGCCACCCTCCAGGGAAGCCCTATGGAAAACCCCTGAGTCCTTGAAAGACAATGCACAAGGCAAATCCCTAATCTGTAACAGGTGAGACATTGGACCAACGAGTGTCCAAACCATGACAAGTCTCCTAAAATAGCTTTCTACAAATGCCAACAGTTGGGACTTGAGTGGCACTCTGCCCTCGGGGCCACAGAGTCTCAAGGTCAAGCACCAAGCCTTCCCTCACGTTCAACGGGACTGAAGCAGCCCTCTCCAGCCAGACGCCTATCACAGATAACCATCATGGGACTGGAGCAAAGGGTGCAATTGGTTTGTGGCAGGTAATCCGAGAATTTCTTAGTTGACACAGGGCTACCTACTCTGCCCTGCCCTCCTTCTCCAGAATCTTCTCCTCCCAAATCTGTACCATTTGGGGCACTATGGAGAAAAAAATTTTAAAAAAAAGATTCACCTGAACACTTCTCGTTGCTGGGATGGATAAATACTTCCCCACTAGGTTTTGGTGGTCCCTGAGTGTCATACTCCCTTATTGGGAAGAGATCTTTCCCTGCCTTCAAAATCTTGCAGCTATTGCAGTCCTGTAGAAGATATTTTAAAAAACTCTCTCTTGGGGGCAAAACTAAGGTTTTTACCAGCCTCCAGGTGAAATAACTCCTGAATGAGAGAGCCCATTTATGTATGTCTGATCAAAGGATCCTCAGATATCAAGTAGTGCGAGGGGAAAATCCAGGCCTGACTGTATACCCTTGTGAGGTTTTTTACCCAGCTACCCTCCTGTCTACCCTGGGGGTTCTCTCCCCTTTCAATTTTACTAGAAACTCTGGAAGACTGGACAAAACCTCGAGAGGGATTGTCAGAGATCCTCTGACCAATTCTAAGAAAATCTGGCACCTGATGGAAGCAGTTTTTGTCTTGGGTGGAAAAAGAAGAGCTGGGTATGCAGTAGTCTCCAATTTTGGCCCCATGGAGGCTAAACATTTGCCACTAGGTACTTCAGCCCAATTAGCTGAGCTCATAGCCCAACTTGAGCTTTAGAGCGGGGAAAAGGAAAAAAGAAATAAATTTACACCGACTCCAAGTATGCATTTCTGACGCTACATGCACATGCTGCTACTTGGAAAGAAGAGGCCACTTGACACCCCGGATCTTCAAACAGATATGGTGATCAGTCCTTAGGTTCTTGGAGGCAGCCCATCTGCCCACTGAGGTTTCAGTCTCTCACTGTAAAGGACACCAAAAGGGAGCACGGAAGTGTCATGAAGGAACAAAGCAGTCGATCAGGCAACTAAGAGACCCGCATTACAGAACAATGACCTAATAGGGGTTGCCCCTTAGTTCCACAGACTAATTTCCAGAAACTCCTTCTTATACTGAATGGGAGACTCTTAAAGCTAAGAGTGAAGTTTTCAAGAAGATCAATGGGGTGGTTCTAAAAAGGAGGGACTCCTTTTTCTGCCTGGGAACTTCCAATGGAATTGGTTAACTCCTTACATGCCACCATTCATTTGGGGGAAAAGGCCCTCCAAAATTACTAGAAAGGTCTCTCAGAGGAACAGACCTCCAAATGACTATAAGGCAAGTGGTCTCCTCTTGTCCCACTTGCCAGTTAAACAACCCCCAAGGAGCTCAAACCCCCCAAGTGGCCCAACCCATCCAGTGGCGTGGGAAAATACCCTGGAGAGACTAGCAGATGACTTCACCCAGATGCCATTTTCCCTCAATGGTATAAATACCTTTTTGTCATGAAGATACATTAGAAGGCTGAGGAGGTGGTAAAAAAGACTGCTCCATGAAATTATTCCAAGATTTGCTCTGCTCAGGTCATTACAAAATGAAAAGGGGACATCATTTACTTCTAAGGTCCCCCAGATGTCTCTAATGTATTGGGCTTTACTATAATCTCCATTGTGCTTGAGGCCTCAGTCATCAGGAAAAGTAGAAAGAGCCAACCAATTCTTAAATCAGCAATAAAAAAGATAAACCAGGAGACCCCCGGGTTTGGAAAGGGAGACTTCACCAATAGCTTTCCTCCACACCTATATTGCCCCAAAGGGAACAGGTTAGTCTTAGTCCTTATGAGATGTCATATGGAAAAAACTTTCTTTATGTCAATGACCTCTTCCTATCCAGAGGCTCAGACCCTCCAGTCTCATACCATGGCCATTGGGCAATTCCAACAGGATATACGCTTGTGGGGTGTCAATCAGGACCCAAAAGATTCTAAAGAGCCACCACTATGTGCTCCATGACTCAAGTCCAACTTAAAGTCTGGAAAGAGGGGCCCTTCCAAAGGCTCAGCTCCAGCCTACGGGGAAGGACCCTACCCTGTAATTCTTTCTACCCCCACAGCAGTCACTGTACCAGAACACAACTCCTGGATTCACTAGTCATGAGTCAAGCCATGGAAGAAAACAGAAGAGGAAAACGCAATCCACCTGTGAGTCCCTGAAAATCTCAGAAAACCTATTCAGGACTACAAGGAGTGTCATTCTAGTGAAAAACCCCAAAGATTAATCTCTGGGGACTGGATTTCAAAGGATATCTCTAAAGAGCCAACACAGCTTGCAGGGGTTGTACTCCAAAAAAAAACATGAGATAGATCTCCTGACCTGAAGCAGGACGGACTTGAGTCATCTTAAATGAACGTGTTGTTTCTGGGTAAATCCTTCCATCTACGTTAAAGAAAGTCTAACGATCTCAAGGAAAGCATTCAGATCCTACGGGATCTTAAAGAACAAGCTGGAGCGTTATCGGGGTGGCTACAATTTCTCTTGGGGATCCTTCTCCTGACAAGGGAAATTTGGAGTTGGGAATCCCCCTACTAATCCTTGTTCATCACCATACTGTTAGGGGGAGTGAATCTCCTCAGTTCTGTTTCCTACAACAAAGATTTGAAGCAATGGACTTTAAAAGCCCTCGGTGCATCAGAGCTCTCTGACAGTCCGTGTTATATTTTCTCGGACAGATCTTTTTATTTAGAAATAAAGGAAAATACATCCTCAAGGCATGAGGGCATGCTGACCCAAAAGACTCAGAGGAGAGAGAGAGAGAGAGAGAGAAGAGAAAAAGGGCACGTCACGCAGGGGAGAGAGAGAGACCCCCAGCCCTTTGGCTCTTCTTTTCGTATGTTTTTTTTTTTTTTTTTTCCCCCCCCGGGGCCTGCTCTATGTAGATTGGACTCAGAGCTACCTGAGGTCCTCACTCTGTACTTGGACCTTCCCTTTTTTCTATTTTCATGGCGTTTCCCTTCCTTGTCTATTAGCCACCACCATTCTGGACTCCTGTTTCCTATTCTACAACCAAACAATATGATTTGCTACACATAGTATCAATTGTCCTGACCCATTTTGTCTATGTCCAGATCAACAAGCTACAATAAAACAGTGACAATTCAACAAGGATATATAAAACCACCTGCCCAAATGGAAAAACTATCACTCATCCTTAGATGGACACCAGTAAAAGGGACTCTGAGGCTTGATACTGGCAAGAGGAGGGGGCCAATGCCCCTCACCCTCCCAGATCGCAAGAAGTAGCCAGGAAGACCTCAACATCCCATTCCCAAAGAATTGAGCCTCCTGTATCTTGGGGGGGGAATGTTGGTTAGTTAGAATAGGAAAAAGGAGTCCAAAATGGGGGGTGGCTAAAAGACAAAGAAGGAAAACCCCGTGAATATAGAACAAAGAAAATCAGAGGACCAGAGTGAGGACCTCAGGTAAAACAAACAGCCCCCCTGGCTAGCCCATTTACATAGGGCAGGCTTTTGGAGGAGACGGATGTTTTTAAAAGGAGAAGCCTAAAGGATTGGGCTTCTTTTCTCTTTGCGTCTTTTGGTCAGCCTGCCCTCATGACTCGAGGATGTATTTCCTTTGCTTTCTAATTAAAACTGAGCTATAGCACTGGTCTATCTGTTGCTTCAAATTTTTGCTGCAGTGAGACAGAACCAAGGAAATTACACACTCCCCTGCCACGTCCATCACCAGTCACATCCACAACTGGGTGCTGTTTTCACCTTGTCTCTGTTTCTTCATTGTTTCTGGAATTATTTCTTCCACTCTTTTCTAGTAGCATATTGGGCATCTACCGACCTGTGGAATTCATCTTTCAGCATCATATCTTTTTGCCTATATCTCACAGCATAAAGATGTAGATTTAATAATTGCTTCAGTTACTTCCTACAAATTTTGATATGCATATTCCATTATTGTCTAGTTAGCATACTTTCTTTTTTGTTTATAGATTCTTTGTTGGCTCAAGGATTATTTAGAAGTGTAATTTCTAATATCCAAGAATGTGGGGATTTACCCTGTGTTTTTTTATTATAGATTTATAATTTAATTCACTATGATCAAAAAATCTTATCTGAGTTATTTCCTAAAAATTTTAAACTTATTTATGATAGAGCATTGGCCTATTTTCCATTAATTTTTAAAATATATTTATTTAGTCATTGTTGAGTACATTCATCTGTAACATCAATTCGATTTATTTTTGTTAATGTGTCCTTCAGATCTTCTAGATCTTTTCTGATTTTTGATTACTTGTTTTAAAAATGCCAGAAGATGAATCTTGCAATCTTAAACTGAACTGCAGTTTCATCTACTTCTTTTTAAATTCTATCAATTCTTGTTTTATGTATTTTTAATATATGGTAATAAGTTCCAGGGGTCATGTATGGATGGGAGAGTTGGACTATGAAGAAACCCTAATGCAAAGAATTGATTCTTTTGAACTGTGATTTGGAGAAGACTTTTGGGGATCCCTTGGACTGCAGGAGACCCAAACCCAAACCCAACCTAAAGGAGATCAGTCCTGGTGTTCATTGGAAGGACTAATGCTGAAACTAAAACTCCAATACTTTGGCCACCTCATGTGAAAAGTTGACTCATTGGAAAAGGCCCTGATGCGGGGAGGGATTGGGCAGGAGGAGAAGGGGATGACAGAGGATGAGATGGCTGGATGGCATCACTGACTTGATGGACATGAGTTTGAGTAAACTCCTGGAGTTGGTGATAGACAGGAAGGCCGGGCGTGCTGTGATTCATGGGGTCGCAAAGAGTTGGACACGACTGAGTGACTGAACTGAACTGAAACTTGCATACATATTAGGATTGTTATCCCCTTGATTAAGTGATGTTTTCATTCTTATAAATGACCCTTTATTTCTAGGAATGTTCTCTTTCTCAAACTTTGATTGGAACGAATGTACTGCATTAGTTTCCCTTATGATTGGATTTTGCATCATAAACTTGGTTCCAACCTTTACTTTTAACCTAGCTCTTTATTTTAATATACTTTTTGGAATCTTCTTAGATACTTTTTGATATTTATTTATAGTTTAATATTTTTATCTTACATAATCTGAATGATATACATCCTTTAATGTAAAATTTCCCGATGTGTTTAATGTCCCAGCATTTGGGCAAATGTGTACATGAAAATGTCTGGATTAATTCTTAAGTGGTTGCTGTGATGTAGGTCTATGTGGGCGACAGTGGTTTTTAGTCATCTGTGTTTTAGTGACTTTTTCAATTTGTTCCATCAATTACTGACAGATGGGTTTATAATGTATAACAACTTTTATGGCATTGTGTATATTTTCTTTTAATTCTGTCGAATTTTTGCAAGCATATTGAAGTTCTATAATTAGTCACATTTGCATAAAATGATTGTCTTCTTAATTAATTGACTTATTTATCATCATGGAAGTGTCCTTTTTCTCTGTTAGTATTTTTTGCTAGAAAATATGCTTTGCCCCTTATTAACATAGCACTCCACACTTCTTTGCCTACTATAAACATAGAAAAATTATCTTTTTACATCAATTTATTTTCATTATTGTAGCTTTTTTTTTTAACATATGTCTCTAGTACATATTTACATATTTATTCTCTGTAACACATTGTCAGTTTCTGCCTTTTTTTGTTGGTTTCTGTTGTTAATGATTGGGCTTCCCACGTGTTGCTAGTGGAAAGAACATGCCTGCTGATGCAGGAGACATAGAGACCCTTTTTGCATCCCTGAGTCAGGAAGAACCCTGGAGAAGGGCATGGCAACCCATTCCAAAAATCTTACCTAGAGAATCCCATTTGGGCAGAGGACCCTGGAAAACCACGGTCCACACGGTAGGACAGAGTCAACATGACTGAAGCACTTAGCACCCATGCATGTTGTTAAAAGTCATTTAATTTAATTTAAAAAATTATAGGTCCACTATTAAATATATATTTTGCATCTGCTTTTTGTCTGTCTTTCTTAACATGTTTTAGTTTTTCTAAATATATTTGTAAATTTTTCTACTTTTTTATATTGTTTTAAAAATTTCACTATTCTCTGACTTATTGTTTTTTTCTGAGCATTAAAATATAATGATAATATTATCCATTAACTTTCTGGTTATTTGGATTTTATAATAGTTTACATAAATGCAGAAACTATACAGTCTATAGACTCCCCTGTTCATCCTCTATGCTATAACTCTCATATCTACTTAAATTATAAACCACACAAATAAAAGTTGTATTTTCCCTTTAAACTCCCATGTGTTCTTAATGAAATTTAGAAAAAATGATAATTATACTTGCCTACATATTTACCATTACTAATGCACTTTATTTTCTCCAAAAATCCAGATTTCCATTTGCTGCCATTTCTCTTCAAAATATAGTTTAGCCTTTTTTTGTAGTACCAGTCTGCTCACAGTGAAATACATTTGCTTTCTTTTTTATTTTTTTTTACTTTCTTTCTTTTATCAGAATATATTTTAACTGTATATATAATTTTTAGACAGCGATTATGTTTTCTTTAAGCAATTTATGGATATTCTTCCAGTTTCCATACTCTTTTAGAATCTATATAGCTTCATATGAGATGGCTACCATACTTAAATTCTATCATGAATGATGTGCTTTTATTTTATTTTCTACTTTCAAAAAAAATTTTTTATCTTTAATTTTTAGTAATTTAACTCTGATTTATTCACATTTTATTCTGTTTTATTCTTCTTTTGTCTAATAATATCATTCCCATTGCCCTCTGGCTTACACTGGTTCTGATAAGTCAGTCATCAATATTTTTTTTGCTCTCGATATTTTCTTTTCTACTTTCTTGCTTTTAGAATTTCTTATTAACTTTAGTTTCAGAAAGTTGAACAAAAAACAAAATAAAGGCTGGATGAATTTTTTTTGTATTCATTTATCTTCCTTTCCTTTTATTTTTTTTTGTGCCCGCTGTTGCTGATCCTGTTGTTTGTTTTAAAATTCTTGAAACTCTCAGATATCAATTTTAAATCAAATTTGAAAAAAAAAAAATTTGGGCCCGTTTTTCCTGAAATATTTTCCTACTCCTGTATTTCTCTCCTCCACTAAGATTTCAATACTGGAGATATCATGTCACAGTACATTGATGCATCTCTCCTTGTTTGGATTTGAATAACTTCTACGGAGCTACCTTCAAATGTTATGACTCTTTCAATTGTAGGTCCAAAATGCTATTAATTCCCACTGAATAATTAAAGTTTTCAGAAGTTTTGCTTTACCAGCTTCTTTTATTGTCTCTTTGTTTTTCTTACTGACTGTATCTTCAACCTTTAAGTAGTAATTATTTAACATAATTACAGATGTTTTGAAATATTTGCTTGCTTGCTATTATGAAATGAATGTTTGTGTCACCTCCCCCAAATTTCATGGGCTGAAACCCTTAATCACCAGAGTGGCTGTGTTTGGAAATAGGACTTCTAAGAAAGCAATTAAGGTTAACTGAGTCTTAAAGAAGGGAGCCTGATTGAATAAGATTAGTGTCCTTATAAAAAGTGATACCAGAGATCCATTTCCCCTCTCTGCATGAATGTGCTAAGGAAAGGCCATGTGGGGAACCACAGAAAGAACAGTCTCTGCAAGCCAGGAGGGAAGACTTCACCAGAAACTAAACTGGTTAGGAATTTGATCTTGGTTTTCCCACCTCCAGAACCATGGGGAAAAAAAATCTCTACTGTTTAAGCCACCTAGGCTATGATATTTTCTTAAAGCAGCCTGAGCAGTGTATCTATCTGCTTTCTTAATAAATAATTCATTCTGTGTGTTTGCTTCTATTGACTGAAATTTTTATTAAACAATTACAAATTTTTTTTTTTCATATCTCATAATGCATAAGTATATTCAAAACAGAAAAGAGAATGTTCTGTATTGTTTTCTTTTTCTTACACTGAGTCTGAGAAATTTCTTGTTTCTGGAATTAGGATGATAAGTTAATTACTCAGGTTTTTAAAGGGTTTTAAAATTTCTATTTGAACTAGTTGAGCTATGACTTTGTGTATGTGTGCGTGTGTGCATGTGTGTGTGTGTTAGTCACTCATCTCTCTTATTCTTTGTGACCCCATAGACATAGCCCATAGGTTTTCCCCCGTCCATGGGAAATTTTCTAGGCAAGAATACTGGTTTTGGGTTGCCATGCCCTTCTCCAGGGGGTCTTCCCCACTCAGGGACTGAATTTGGGTCTACCTGTATTAGCATCAGATTCTTTACTGCCTGAGCCACCAAGAAAGCCCCAATTAGTTATAAGCTATGACTATAACAGTTAAATAAATACAACTATGATAAATGCTGGGGTAGATGAGGCACAAGCTGGAATCAAGATTGCCAGGGGAAATATCAATAACCTCAGATAAGCAGATGAAAACCACCCTTATGGGAGAAAGTGAAGAGGAACTAAAAAGCCTCGTGATGAAAGTGAAAAAAAGGGGAGTGAAAAAATTGGCTTAAAGCTCAACATTCAGAAACTAAGATCATGGCATCTGGTCACATCACTTCATGGGAAATAGATGGGGAAACGTGGAAACAGTGTTCAGATTTTATTTGGGGGGGGGCTCCAAAATCACTGCAGATGGTGACTGCAGCCATGAAATTAAAAACGCTTACTCCTTGGGAGGGAAAATTATGACCAACCTAGATAGCATATTAAAAAGCGAAAACATTACTTTGCCCAACAAAGGTCCATCTAGTCAAGGCTAGGGTTTTTCCAGTAGTCATTAGGGATGTGAGAGTTGGACGTAAAGAAAGCTGAGCACCAAAGAATTGATGCATTTGATACTGTGGTGTTGAGAAGACTCTTGAGAGTCTCTTGACTGCAAGGAGATCCAACCCAGGCCAACCTAATAGGAAGATCTCAGTCTCGGGTGTTCATTGGAAGGAATTGAGGTTGTATCTGAAAACTCCAATACTTTGGTACCATCTGATGCTGAAGAGTTGACTCATTGGAAAAGACCCTGATGCTGGGAGGGGATTGGGGGCAGGAGGAGAAGGGGACGAAAGAGGATGAGATGGCTGGATGGCATCAATCTGGCTCTGACTCTTGGGCAGAGAGTCTTGAGTACACTTTCGGATGAGTTGGTGATGGGACAAGGACGGCCTGGCATGTGCGATTCATGGGGTCGCAAAGAGTCGGAGACACGACTGAGCAATGAATGAACTGAACTGATGACTATTTCAGCCTCAATCTGTTGTGTTGCTGCTACTGTTTTGGTTATGATAGCAAATACTTGACATAACCAAAAAGATAGCAGCAACACGACAGATTTAGGGTGAAATAGTGACCTGGGCTATCAATTTAGTTTTTTTTTAATTTACTGATTTCCATTTGTATGAAATTTCAGCAGGAATCCATATCTAAACACTGAGAATACATGTGACCATGTCTAGAGTATGTCTAGACTAGTGATTCCTCTTTCCTTGCTACTTGCTTTCTTTACAAAATCAGGGGCATGAAATTAAGAGGACAACTGTATGCAAATAAATGCTTTGCATTGGAGCATTTTCCTATTACGTTTATTCTGCCCAAACTAAAGTATTGTTTAAAGGGTTGACTGGATTTTTCTCCTTTTCCCAAAAAGGCCACTTTTTTTTCAGCTCATGTCTAGACTCTACACTTGCTTCTAGTTATGAAAACTGCCATGGTTCTTTATCCAACTATGACGCTTTCTGCCTGAGCTATCTTAAAATAAAAATTTTGTTATCTTATACTAACTCTCTGTTCTTAACATTTATCAAGAAATACTGAGAAAAATCTTGTAGGATCAATATCAATGAGACTTCAACCATAAATCAATGTTGTATAAAGATAAGGCAAGAGAGAAAAATCTGTCAGTGGACAATGTTTGGTGATCTTCAAAAGAGAAGGGGAGTGTTGGGAATGAGTATCAGATTGTATAATTCAAGAGTGGTGGAAAGTCAGAACCTCATCCATAGCTCCCAAAAAATGATTCATGCTTGACAAATCAATGATGGAATCCATTCCAGCTAGGAGAAACTGCTCTGCTTTTAGCTGCCTTATGAACTGCACAGATTTTAAGGAACCTTGTTATACAACCCAACCAAGTCTAACATTAACATGTATGTGTTTTTAGTCTCTCAGTTGTGTCCAACTCTTTGTGATCCCATGGATTGCAGCCCCCCAGCTCCTCTTTCCATGTAATTCTCCCAAGAATACTGGAGTGAGTTGCCATTTCCTTCTCCAGGGGAAACTTCCCTACCCGGGGATCAAACCCAAGTTTCTGCACTGGGAGGCAGATTCTCTACCATCTGAGCCACCAGGAAACCTATTAGCATATATACCATTTATCTATGGGTCTTACAAATTGATTTATCATGAGGGATTTGGGAAAGAAGGAAGAAATGTCTAAATTGGACAAGTAATGCTCCTTCTGCCAAGTAATTCAAATTTAAATCAACTCACAGTTAATTTCATCATTAGGAACTAAGAAAATGCACAAATAGAGACAAAAAATATACTAGGTAATTTACAAGCTTTAGAATAAATCTAAGTCGTAAGTAAATTTTAAGTTAAGGTTAATCTGGTTTTGGGATGGAAGGGAGGGAGGGTCAAGAGGAGTAGATATGTATAACATATATCTGCATGTGTGTGTGTGTGTGTGTGTGTGTGTGTGTGTGTTTCATGTGCTGCATTCCAAGTCACTTCAGTCAGACTCTTTCGTGACCCTATGGACTGTAACCCATCAGGTTCCTCTTCCCTGGGATTGTCCAGCCAAGAAAACTGGAATGGTTTCTACCTCTCTTATGTCTCTTGCCTTGGCAGGTGGATTCTTTACCACTGATGCCCTAGTGCCACTGGATATATATACATCTTTATATAAGAAAAACATTAATGACTGATTTGCATTGTTGTACAGCAGAATCAACCCAACATTGTAAAACAACTATTCCTTTAAAAAATTTAAAAAAGAAAATTAAGTAGGGTCTGTGATAAAATCAAAGCAAAAATAAAAAAAAGATCTAGATTAGCCAGGAGTATTAAAATGTAACAAACTTTAATTTAAATTGCAATTATTATATATTTAATTATATTTGAATAAACAAATATAATTAACAGAAAAAAAGAGGAAATTTATTGATTGATTAAACAAAACATAATATGAAAAATGTCACGGGTAAATGTAGAAAAGTTAATTTCAAAATTTTACACAGTTTTGTCAAGTGAAAAGAAGTATAATTTTTACATACTTGGAATATAAGAAACATCAAGTTTTGAACTTTGACAAAGTTCAAATAGAGTTGTGGTAATCAGAAAATAGTATCTGAGTGATTAGAAAAAGGGAAAAGGATATAAAGGGGCTACTGTTTTTCTTTAAAAAAAAAAAAAAAAGGATAGGCATTTATCCTCAGCAAGTGGAAATTACCCCTGTGCCTACTTGCTTGGTTTGAGTCTTACTGTGAAAGGTTATTGCCCAAAGCTATGTTCTACATGCTGCAATCAAAATTTCCATTGTGTGAATCTATATAGTCTATCCTGTTAAAGGTTTTCAGTTAAAGGCCCTTCAATTTTGTTTTTTCACTGTTGCTGTTATTGTCTTTAAAATCTCTTCTTATTTAGTACAAGTACCATTGACTCCCCTAGCCATAGGGTCTGCATCCCTTTGGATTCAACCAACCATGAATGGAATTTGAATCCATGGATGTGGAACCTATAAATATGAAAGACTGACTGTACTATGAATTTTATATAAGACTGAGTAACCATGGATTTTGGTGTCCATGGCAGTGAGGGGGGGGGAGTCTTAGAACCAATCCCCTCACATACCAAGGGATACCTATATATGAACTATTATGAAATATTATTGTTTGCATACTAGTAAAACCTATGTGTGTGTGTATGTATAAAAATCTGACTCCCAGAATAAAATTGTAAATATTTTGTCATTACATATTCATTAGCATTTCCTCTTTCATGTTTTTCATCTTTAATTTTCACAAGTTTTATTCCCTTGATAATATATTTTACTTTATAGCAAGCATTAATTTAGAGCAAAAGAAGGAATAAATTGAAATACTCATATTTGTCTCTATATATATGTTTGCTTTTAATTACTTTTCTAGATTTTTTTTATTTTCAAATTCATACAGTAATTCCTGCTTTTGCCTCTTCCAGCCTATATCTGTGCTGAATTACCTAATATTTGTCTTATAAATGCAGTTACTTTTATTTCACTAAAGATTTATTCATTTAAACATACAATCCCGGCTGAACACTACCCTTCTGCATTAATCCCACCCCATTCCGGTTGCCCCAAGACCATTGTCAACTAGAATACACCTTGTTAACCCATACAGCCTAGTTAGTAGAAAACTATTACCAAACTACCCATGCTAAACATATATCCCTACACTCACTTCGTGCCATCGTTAAACCGCCTAGAGTAACTTAAAACCAAGCCCTATAATAGAATAAAGTGAGCAACAATTTAACAGGCCAAAGATGGAATCCGCGCTGCCCACAGACTTTGCAGCATTACTGGTAACAATGTTATTTAACCATAATACCCGTATAAATTTCCGCACACATTCAACAAGGAAACAGCCTTTAACTGGTTTTAAAAAAAACGCATATAATAATAGTAGATAACTAACATTATTCCCATTAACTCACTTGCCGATCATATAGACCGGGTCTCTGCCACTTAAGAGTATGCTTCTGTGCAATTAGCTTGCCTTTTATCATGATACCTTCCTAGGTCTTTATTTCTCAACCAGTTGTTTAATAAGTCATCGTGTAGTTTAGGGTTTATGTTTCTAATGCAATGTCCCATTGGAAAAAAAATAAAGTACATATGATTTTGTTTTTTAGCTGATCTTCCATCTGTATAGAGTCAGAGAGTGGCAAATATACAGACAAAAGAGACACAGAAGAATAAAATTTTCAAAGTGCTGTCATTCCTTTTGCTTTTATTTTTCAGGGCAAGTCCATCCTTTACCTCAGAAATAATTCTGTACACACTTATTACTATGTTCAGTTCAGTTCAGTTCAGTCACTCAGTCGTGTCCGACTCTTTGCGACCTCCATAAATCGCAGTACAACCAGGCCTCCCAGTCCATCACAAACTCCCGAAGTTTACTCAAACACATGTCCATTGAGTTAGTGATGCCATCCAGCCATCTCATCCTCTGTCATCCCCTTCTCCTGTCCCCAATCCCTCCACATCAGGGGCTTTTTCCCAAAGATCAATTCTTTGCATGAGGTGGCAAAGTATTGGAGTTTTAGCTTTATACTCCTTCCCAAAGAACACCCAGGACGATCT
>JAJLRB010004635.1:0-20061 GCA_020976825.1 Odocoileus hemionus
ATTGGGAAAAAAAAAATTTTAAAAAAATTATAATTTAATTCTATAAAAAAATTTTTTAAATTAAATAAAAAATTTTCAAATACATTTGAAAGGACTTGCACACTCATTTTTTTATCATATAAGGAAAATCTTGTTAAATTTATTTTAGTATAATCTTTTCTGTGGTCTATAACGGAACTAATAAATTTTGGCATAAGAAAACTGGATAAAAATCAATCTTTATTGATGTAGCAATGGTTTTTATATTGAATTATATACATCATTAAACTTGGGAAAATATGGTATTTTTCCTTCCTGGTTTTTTACTTAATAGCTAATACTACCACCTAGAATCTTGGCCAAGACATTTATGTCATGTCCAACCTAAAGAAAGGCCTCACAAAGGATTTCCTTGCCCCCTGAAATTTCACTCTCTTTGGTAGTCCCCTTCCCATATTAAAATAGGACTAACCCATGTGACCAACATATCTTCAAAAAAGATACACAATGTATGACTTCTGAGGCAAGATCATAAATAACGTGTGTTGTTTCCTGCCTTACTCTCTTTAATTGCTCATCCTGGTGAAAGAACAGAACAGTGTTGAGAGGATACTCAAGCAGTCTCGTGAACAAGTTAAATAGGGAAGACTAGATCTCCTAGTGACAAGTAAAACCACAACGTTCAGCTGTTTAAAGTGGAGACCCCTTGGAATCAGATCCCCAGTCAAACTTGAAGGTGATTGCATCCCTGGACACATTACTTGACTGCATCCTCACAAGAGATTCACTGAATAAGAATTACTCAGCTAGAGTTGCACTCGAATTTTTGACACTCATTACAAGAACTGTGAGAGCTAATTAAGTCTATTGCTGTGTTTAAGTTTTGGGGGTACTTTTTTTTTTATTCTGTAGCAATAGGTAACTAGCATACCACCTGTAGAATAAACCATACGAGATAAAATTCACGTAAAAGTATTTCCTCATGATAGCCATGTATTTAAAGAAAAGGTTCTTGTCCTTTCACTTTCATCCTTTAGCCTTACAAAACCAACTAAAATGGAGAGTTACATGAACCAAAGGTGGTACAGTGATCGTAACGGAATACTCCACAGCCATTTCTCAGTAAACAGTGGTTTAGGGGGGAGATTGGAACACTTCCTTGCTCTCTCAGACTTTTTCTACCATTGGAGCACGTGAAGTGTTAGATGGTGTGATGTTAATTGTTATGTGTCAACGTGACTTGCCCACAATGTGCGGCAGGCATTACTCAGATTCAATATTAATTTGGTTGTGTTTGGTTAAGGATGTCTCTGGTGAGATGAGTAGTTTGAAGGAAGACTGAGTGATCAGCATATTTTCCTCTTTTATGTGGGTAGGCCTCATAAATTCGCTCCTGGGTCTCCAGCTTGCCAACTGAAGCTCTTTGGATTATCTGTCTCCATAACTGGTTGTGAGCAATTCCTTATATAAATATATCTATTCATCTACTCAATTACACATACATATTTTAGTTTTTTTTTTTACAACAACCAGTGGTAAAGAAATCTCTTGCCAATGTAGGAGATGCAGGTTCCATCCCTGGGTCAGGAAGATCCCCTGGAGTAGGAAATGGTAACCCACTCCAGTATTCTTTCCGGAAGAATCCCATGGACAGAGGATCCTGGCAGGCCACACCCATGGGATTGCAAAGAGTTGGAGATGACTGGAGCATGCATGCATGCATATGTATACATACCTATTGGTTCTCTTTTTCTGGACAATAGTGACTCACACAGAGAGTGGATTCATAATGTGACTTCTGAAAATTGAGAAAGAAATGATACACTATTAAATCTAGCTCTTGATAAATGTTCAGGAGAGAAGCGGAACTTTGGGGCTTTTCTATTTTCCTGAAAAAAAAAAGAAGAAGATGCATAAAAGCTACCTGCCATCTATCAGGTTTGATTCTTCCTGTGGCTTGTCACATTTTTTCCTATTTAGAGAGTCTGTGCGATGAACATGCATTCAGTGTGTCTCTATAATTCTGCATCGAGTGTGACCAATCACAGAAAAAAATGGCTTGATGTCATCTCATCTAAAGCATCAGGGAAGATGTTTTAAGCAAGGAGAAGAGAATGAAGAAGAAGGGAAAAGGAACAACAACCTAGGCTAAACTGTTGTGGTGACAGAAATTGATTGAACTGATTCAGGAACAGACCGAACTGCTCCATTGCTTTTGAGTTAACCCAGATACACTCTGTAAAATCCTAAGAAGATGAATTTAAATGAAAACATTTAAACTCCAAAGAAAAGTGATTCCTGCACACAGCAAGTGGAGTGCAAACAGAATAATGCACCTTCTTTTACCTAAATTATTTCAATTCTGAGATAAGTAAATCACATTATTGTTGAAATACTTTCGTGTACATAAGGTAATTAGAATCAGATAAAATATTTATGATTTGATAAACTTTTTCTTGTGAATCTATAAATACTCAGCTAAGGAATAGGGGCTTCCCTGGCATTGCTAGATGGTAAAGAAACCCGCCTGCCAATGCAGGAGAAATTAGAGACTCGGGTTCGAGCACTGTGTTGGGAAGCATCCCCTGGGGAGGGCATGGCAATCACTCCAGTATTTAGCTGAAGGAATCCCAAGGAAAAGAAAGGCCGGTGGCTGCTGTCTGTAGAGTCGTGAAAGAGTCAGACACAAATTGGTGAATGACTTAGCCCGCATGCACAGTATTGTTGGCACCATTGTTCACAAGTCAGAGCATTTTTGCAGACTTGTATAACTGCTTCAGTGTTGTAAATAGGAGTGTTCTAGATGATTGTCTTTAAGTGTTCCCTTAAATTATAATAGTAGAGTTGATATAGTTAGAGTTCAACGTCCTTTCTAAGCAGGAAATTGGCAAAACTACTATTTTTTTGCCATACATACTAAACTGCTAGTATGTTAATTAGAAATTTTAATTTTTTAAGTATTTAAGAAAAAATGGTTCAGGCTGCCAAGAAAGTGAAAATTTTACCTCCACATTGGCTCTAGTAATAGGTAGGGAAGCTAGGAGAGTGACCTCCAACCAGGGATAGTATCTCAGAGTTCTAGGGGTAGTAGCCAAGGCCCAGTGCCTTCTCTTCCCATGTGTTAATATTCAATAGAATGTGTCAATTAGAGAATAAAAAAAGGTTAGTGATTTTACTATATAGTGCCTGGAATTCCTACCATGCCTACGCATTCTAGGCCAGTTCTTAGGATTGAGGCCATATAAAATGTAACTATTAAGGCAGCAGAAAGGTTCTGTTGTTTACATTCCTGATCATGTCTAAGCATCTATGCACTTGATGAGTATTTCTTGAATGTATGGACGGGAGCTAGGGAAATGCTCAGAAGAAAAACAGTTCCAAGTGCAAGAAAATGACGCCTATGGAAGTCAAGATTTTTCACTAATCCTGGGGATGCTACTCAGGCCAATGTTCTAGGCTAGGTTTTGGATTTTTCAGGGGCAAACAGCAGAGCACTTTTTTGGAATATAATCTAGATTAGAGCTTTTAATCTTGGGTTTACAAGACTCCCAAAGGAGTAGTCGGGATCAAGCGTGGGTGGTCTAGTGCACGACGCCAAAATGTAATGCAAAAGTTTTGTATGCAATCATAAACTTTCCGAAGATTTCCTTCAGGATTCGCAAAAGTCTCCGTAAACCCATAAAAAAGTTTACAGAGATTCTTGCTCAACAGAGAGAATTCAGAAGCGGACTAGCCTTCTCTGAAAGAGCCACTTGAGAAGACATCTGAGAGGAAGTTGGGCTTGTGGGGTTGCCTGGAAGGAAGGATTGCTGTTGGCACTGGGAGCAACGGGTTAAGGGCACAGTGTGGTGGTAAGGTTGGCAAGGTTTTTGGAGAGCAGTAAGAAGGCGCCTTTGTCACGGAGTAGAGTAGAGTAAGAATGGGAGACGCATAGAAAATAAGTAGGAAAGGTAAGCTGGGGAGCCAGGTTGTGCAGGGGCCTTGATTAGCCCCTGTAATGACATCTTATCATTTTTCTGAAACATGGAGACGATGTTGTGTGTTTAAAGAAAACATGGTCAGGGAGGACAGAATTAAGTATTTCACACAGTCTATGAAAGCAGAAACGGATGTCTTTGAAATAGGAGTTATTTCCTGGGTAGAGAAAAAACAGTAAAACAAAACCAAAACAAAAACTATTAACACTCTGGAGATACAGTCCAAATATTGTTCATAAGCAGCTTGAATAAATACTTGTGAGGTGGATGTTGTTTGAAAATGATTAATGAAGGAAACCCCATACTGTTGGTATTATTTTAAGCCACCATGATAGGGTATTATTTTAGTTTTTTTAAGGATAAAGCTCTGCCGTGACCCTGGATGGCAGCAACTTCATTTTTGGAGAGTTGAACGAATTTAATTATAATTTTCATAGATAATCCAGTGCAGTTCTCTTACAGAGGGAGTTATTGATTGGTGTTAAGCCAATACTTAGGCCAATTTGGTCAACCTTAGGTGGATGTTCTATTCTAGGTACACAGGAATTTGCATTAATAAATTTTTGCAAATGTATATATACCCTTTTTTTGCTACATCAAAGGATGAATTCAAGTGATACATATATCTGTTCCTAAGTAAAATATGTCTCAACAATCTAGGTGAACTGCTCTAAAAATATTTACAAACAGTGATTCTTTGTGATGAGGAGGAGGATTGGTAATTAGGAAGTTTTAAGCTACAGTTTATGCAAAAATTTATTTATTATGGGAAAGAAAATAACTGGAAGTGGCTATTTCCTAGACCACTCAATTATTACAGGTAGCTTATTTAGGATTTGCGTTATATAAAATGAAAGACTGCTAAGTGTCATAAGGTAAGTGTTGTAAAATTTAGGAAAAACATCATTTATTCATTTAATCTTGTTTATTCTTTCATTTCAGGAATCAAGGTAACATCTTCACGACCCAGATAATCATGATTGGTGTGATTCACTTCCACCAAGAGGCCACAGACATTCCTGGAATGTGAAAGTTAAGTGGGCCTTCAGGAAGCATAGTCCTAATTGAAACAAAAGCTAGTGGATGTGATGGCAGGATCTCCAGTTGCGCTATTGTCAAATCCTAAAATAAGACGATGCTGCGAAAGTGTAGCACAGAGCAATATGCCAGCAAAAAATTTGGAAAAACTCAGCAGTGGCCACAGGACTGGAAAAGGTCAGTTTTCATTCCAATCCCAAAGAAAGGCAATTGCCAAAGAATGCTCAAACTATAGCACAATTGCACTCAATCTCACACACTAGTAAAATTATTGCTCACAAAATTCTCCAAGCCAGGTTTCAACACATATGTAAACCGTGGGGGAACTATCCAGATGTTACAACGGCTGGATTTTTAGCAGACAAACAGACCAGAGGAAACTCAGATATCAAATTGCCAACCTCCTCTGAGGATTATCAAAAAAACAAGAGGAGTTCCAAGAAAGGCACTCCATATTTCTGCTTTATTGACTTATGGCTTAAACCCTTTGCACTCTGTGAATCACAAACAAACTGTGCGAAAAAAATTCGGAAAGAGGCGGGAATACCGACCACAATGCCTTGCTCTCTTGAGAAAACCTGTATGGGCAGGTCGTAAGGAAGCCACAGTCTAGAAACTGGGGACATGGAATACAAAAAGACCTGGTTCCATATAATAAGGAAAAAGGAGTACAATTCAAGCAGAAAGTGAAGAGGAATTAAAGAGCCTCTTAATGAAGATGAAAAAGGAGAGTGAAAAACTCTTTGGCTTAAAACTTAACATTCAAAAAACTAAGATCACGGCATTCCATCCCATCGCTTCATGGCACATAGAGGGGGAAACAATGGAAACAGTGACAGACTTTATTTTCTTGGGCTCCAAAATCACTGCGGATGGTGCTGCAGCCATGAAATTAAAAGAAGCTTGCTCCTTGGAAGGAAAGCTATGACAAACCTATATAGCATATTAAAAAGCAGAGACATCTCTTTGCCAGCAAAGGTCCATGTAGTCAAAGCTATGGTCTTTCCCTAGTCATGTGTGGATGTGAGTTGGACCATAAAGAAGGCTGAGTACCAAAGAGTTTATGCTTTCAAGCTATGGTACTGGAGACAACTCTTGAGAGTGCCTATTACAGCAAGGAGATCACACCAGTCTATCCTAAAGGAAATCAGTCCTGAATATTCAATGGAAGGACTGATGCTGAAACTGAAGCTCCAAAACTTTGGTCACCTCATGCAAAGAGCTGACTCATTGGAAAAGACCCTTGTGCTGGGAAAGATTGGGGGCAGGAGAAGAAGGGGACAACAGAGGATGAATGGTTGGATGGCATCACCTACTCAATGACATGAGTTTGAGCAAACTCCAGGAGATGGTGAAGGACAGAGAAGCCTGGCGTGCTGCAGTCCATGGGGTCACAAAGAGTCAGACAGGACATAGCGACTGAACCATGAACACAACGATATGGTAGGGTATTGTGATATGAGCCAAAATGAAAGTGTTGTTAGTTGCTCAGTGGGAATCTTTGTGACCTGTGGGACTGTGGCCCCCACAGTCCTCTGTCCATGAACTTTCACAGGGCAAGAGTACTGGAGTGGTTGCCATTTTCTTCTCCAGGACTCTTCTGACTCAGGATTGAACCCAGTTCTTCCACACTTCAGGCAGAATCCTTTACTGTCTCAGCACCAGGGAAGGCCCCCAAAATAGAATAAAAAGTTTTAATTTCAACTATAATAATTAACAGTTAGTAAGAAATCGCAGAGTACAGTGGCTACTAATTCTAACTAAAGTTAGGGTCAGCATATTTTCACAAGAGAATGTTAATCTCTGGGTGCTCTTTGGAGTTTCTCTTTTCTCTTTCTGCTTTGACTTCCTTTTAATCAATAGAACTGTCAGCACAAATGGATATGCGTGCTGTGCATGCTCAATCGCTTCAGTTGTGTCCAACTATTTGCAACTCTATGAACTGTAGCCCACTAGCCTCCTCTGTCCATGGATTCTCAGCAAGAATACTGGACTGGGCTACTAGGCCCTCCTCCAGGGGAATCCTCCTGACCCAGGGATCAAATCTGCATCTCTTATGAGTCTCCTGCACTGGCAAGTGGGTTTCTTTACCACTGGAGCCACCTGGGGAGCCCATAAGTGGATATATCAGATGTAGTCCAACTGGACCAATGCCTAATTCTCGCGGTCAGTTTTAGACTGCTTTCAGTTCCCTTCTGCTCATCCTCTGAAAGTGCTGCAGAACTCACTTCAGTATTTCCATCCATAATCCCTTTGTGGTTCTTTAGGTGTGTGCACACCCTGGCTGCTTCATGGAAAGATCTCTCTATTCATAGAGAAAGTTTATGTGATTTAAATGATGTTTAACTCTCATTTCAGTATTTGGACATCAGGCAAAATTAAGTCTTGCCGTTGCATTTAGGATTTCACTTGGTACCGAATCCTCAGCGGGACAACATTATCTGTGATGTACACTTTAGTAGATTAAATGGTAATGGAGGGTGATAATCTCTCCAGCTCAGACACCTTCCAGACCACTCAGGGTCCACAGTAGTCACATGACCTTGTAAATACATTTCCGTCTCAGTGATCTATTGCTGTGTAACAAAGAATCCCAAATCTTAGAGGATGGAAGCCAACAAACATTTTATTTTGTTCTGATATTGAAACAGGGCCTAGCTCAGCCGCGCGTTCCCTGCTGAACGTGCTGCAGGTCACTGGTGTGGATGCACTCACCTGGTGGTGCTGCCGGGGAGGCTGGCACAGTCGCTCTGCTTCACTCATCTCCCTCTCTATATGTCCAGCCTCCTCACATTATCTTTCTGCGGGTCATGGCTTTTTTTCACAAGGAATTCAAATTGTCAGAATCCCAGGGCTTATTAAGTCTTATTAGCTCCAGAACTAAAATGCTTTATTTTTAAAACAATTCTGTAAGGAAAGAGACTCACAGGGCAAATTCAGATTTAACATGAGAAAAACACAGGGGTGTGAATTCCCAGTGGGGGGAATACTCAGAAGTATGAATCAGTGAAGGTCTCTAATAACTGCGATGACTGAAAACTGCCTTGAATCGAGTGATCTATAAATCTGTTTTAGACACTCAGGTTGGAAAGGAACTTTAGTAAGGCAGAGGTGAGCTCCCTAGGAAGGAAAAAAGGCAAAGGGGGTATTAGCTTGATGATCACGGTCCTAACTGTTCTGTACTTCAAACATTTGTTCTAGAAGTCATCTTGCCTTTATCATCCTAGTCCCTTTGTCTGGGACAGCTTTCCTTCACTTTTGACATCTAGAAAGGGGCTCTCCCCCTACAAGCTCCAGCTCAGGATTCACCTCCTTCAGGAGGGCTTGCCCGATGTTCTCCACATTCTGTTTGGTCATTGCTTCCGAACTTGCAGAACATTGTGTCAATATCTTCTACAGACCTTACCATATTGTATTAAAATGCCTGAGAGTTTCTTTCATGAGTTTTTTTCCACAGATTTGACTGTGAATGGACTCTGAAGGTGAGCCCCGTGTCTTATTAATGTGATTCTTGTCACCCCATAAGTACCCAGTAACACATCTTAAAAACACAATTGGAGCCACAGGAGTTGCATCTTGTACAGCCCAATGTCATCAGAGAAGCCCTAATAATTCAATGCAAATAAATATGGGTGGTTGAAATTTAAAAAAGTTTCTCTTAAATTACTGAAAAAAGATATGAAAATCTATTTCAGACCCGGTAAATTTTCAGTAAGCTTCACAAACATTTTAAATAGCTTGAAAAGAAGAAGCAATATCCCTGGGCATAACTTTTCAAGGAATATCAATGTTTAACAGCATAAACCTTTCAGGTAGGGGCATATGGCTAAAAATAAATCCTGTATCATTTAAAAATATTCTGAGGGCATGCATTCTGTTTTCCAAGCACAAAACATTCTCTTGCATCTACAAAACAGAATAAAACCTGTAGGAAAACAAATTTCTTTGCTAAGTGTGACAAATCCATATGGCTACGAGCAAAGATAACATAAAACAATAGGTCTCAGGAAGACACCAGGAGTAATTTTGAGGTGACTGAAACCCAGTCTTCACCCTAAAACCATACTGCATTCCCATAGATCAAGTTTTTAATTTTTAGGGTATATGGAAAGTGATATATGTACAATGATTTCAGTTGCAAGCCCTAAATAAACATGAGAACAATAGCATTCTACTCAAGCATTTGCCAGCATTACTCCCCTCTCTTCCATTAAGAAGAGGTGCCTCTTCATTAAGGTATACGGGCCTATATTTGACTATTTCCCTAAAAAACTAAAAGAAGATTCTTCAGGGTCTAGATCAGCAGGTGACTCATAGCACTTAAATTTGACATGCCTTTTGCAGTAATGAAACGTCATAAAACATATTTTCCAGTACATCTTTTTCCTGCTTCAGAATCTGTTATCCAAAAGGGAAGAGACATAGCAGCAAAAACTCTTGATGAGAAGGCAGAGGTTTGCGTTCTAAGTATGGTTCGCAGCCCCCTTTGCCATTTTGACACAGACAAAATCATCTGACCTCTATGGGTTTATAAGATTCCTCACTGATAAAACATCACTGGAGAAAAATAAAATCTAGAGTCAGCTTTTTTTTTTTCCTCTAAGAATTTGTGATTTCCTCAATCCGTGACCCTGTACCTTTTATAACTGAGGATTTACTTTATAACTTGATTATTTTAAATAACACTTACAAACTGGATTATCAAGAGTTTCTAACTGGTGCCTTTGGGTAGATGAAGCCCAGCCTTTCAATCTTGGCCCCCGAAGAAATAATGAACAAAAACCTGAATCAGGAGCCCGGGGGTACAGATTAATTGTTTAAATTAACTGGCTTTCGTTTTCTCATCTGCCAAATGAAGGGTTGGGTTTGATAATCTCAAATCCTTCCACTTGTCAACAGTCTCCACCCTGAGTCTTAGGGTCATTTCTCTTCATTTAAGAGAAGAGTAATTAAAGCCTGGACTGTGTGTGTGTGATTTTCTGAGGCTTCACAGCTGTTTGGTGGTGGAAATTTCTGGTAGGTGAAGGACACCCAAAATATTAGTCCTGTTAGTCTCAGGGGATCCCTAGCACCTGGGTTGTCCGGACCATTTGGGTCCCTCAGGACTTCCAAAGACCACTTAAGTAGTTAATATGACTGTGAATCTAGTTTCTGAAATTTGTTCTTATTTGTGGAACTTTTCCAACAAAAACAAGAAAAAATCACAGCATTCATGTTAATTCAATATTTCTAAAGGCCAAGTATATCCTTAAGTAAGCATTTTACATGCATTGTTTTTTGGATCCTCACATGAATCCTACAAGATGGGTACTGATATTCCCTGTTGCCTAAAAGAGATGTACAACTTGAGAGTTGTGAGTTAAGCTTTATTGGGGGCAAAATGAGGGCTGCAGCCCAGGAGCCCGCATCTCAGATAGCTCTGAGAGACTGCTCCAAAGCAGCAGGGGGGATAGTCAACATATAAGGTTTTTGGGGAAGGGGGAGTTCAGTG
Organism: Odocoileus hemionus; assembly: GCA_020976825.1. Taxonomy (NCBI): domain Eukaryota; kingdom Metazoa; phylum Chordata; class Mammalia; order Artiodactyla; family Cervidae; genus Odocoileus; species Odocoileus hemionus. Next base: position 10,486 of record JAJLRB010004635.1, read on the forward strand.
CCATGAAGCACTCATTTTGCAAAAGGTTTTGTTAGTCATGAGGATCTGTGTCACCGTGAAGAGATTCAGTGCTTCTCTAGATACTGGCAATGCAAGGATTGAGATCATAAAATCTGTTTTCCCAAAAAAACCCAACTATCTAAAGGCCTGTCCCACCAGATTCCTGGAGCACAGAGCGCCTCCACTCCCCCCTGAACTTCCTCAGGGGTTGTTGAAGGTCAACAGCTATAGCAGCATGGGATTCAAACTCTGTAGGGTAGATGGCAAATGCCTTTGTTTTTCAGTTGTTTGCAATGCTCTTGGTAAGTGCCAATTTGTAGCTGACACGGTCCCCTTCTGGTCGTAAATCTGGGCCATACTTTGGGGGGCATTTCATGATCATTTTGTCCTGCATTGCTGAGAAAGCTGTTTCCAGTTCGAAGAAGTTTTTTATGATAAGACACTCAGTGTGCTCTTAACTGGACTGGGTGTTATTAGTCAAAGATCTATGGACACCTGCCCTTCTATTTAAATGGCCAGGAACGTATTCCCTCTCTTTGCATCTTTTCATACCTGAGTTACAGGGTTCAACCATTGATCATATACTGAGCCATACTTTTGATCAACTGCTTCAAGTCTAGTCATCATGTTCATTGGAGGCTTAGTCATACCCTTGATATGCAAGACAAATAATCTTGTGAAACAAAAAAATACACATGGTATAGTTAATAACATTAGTTGAATTAAAAGTAAATATTTTACCCAAGAGCCTCCCACACCAAACCAGTTTTCTTTTTTTTAAAGATTGTCAAGACTAGGGAATGGGTCACTTAAAGCAAAATCTGTTTTTTCATGTGGTTCATCAAATTTTGTTAAAGGATTTATCAGGCATGAAAATACAGCATTCAGTTTGAACTGTAGCACAGATATCTCCCCGAGATACTGTAAGGCATCAAGGACCTGCAGTTGTGTAGCACTGCCTTTCTCATCATAGAGACTCAGAATTCAATAGGTTAATAGTTGATTACTATCATTTAAAGATTATGAAAATTGTTAATGCTTAGATATGGGGAATTACATCCTCCAACCCCATTTAAGGCGCGAGCGCTCGCGCGAACACACACACACACACACACACACACACACAAAGCTGCTAAATGGTTTATACCCGTAGAATACAGATCTTTGACCCACGGGATCATACCAAGGTAGATTGGTTGGGGTTACCTTAAGTTCTTAAAAAATATGACCTTAAATTCATGGGAATCCCAGGCTACACCTTCGTAATCCATCCCCGCAGATGTCAAGGCCATAAATCAGTGCCACAAATCAACTGAGTTCCATACCGATTACTCTCTCTAAGGGTAATAATAGGCATAGTTCATAAAGCACCCAGACTTGTCTCATAATTTCCAGGTTGATCATTTTAGTATGATTTTTAAATGTTCCCAACATAAGGGTCATTTAAACTTAAATGACCATAGTCTGGTATTAACCAGTAGATCCTTCCCATAATCGTGGGATTTTTCCTTTCAATAGATTTAGAGGTTAATTTTTTTTAAATTGAGACTTTGCTCATCACTATGATTGAGTTTAAATGACCCTAAAGAAAACTTAAAACTATGGCCAGCATCAGCGCAGGTATTATTAATTGGCAGGAAACAAATCCCATCTAGTAATATCATGAATAGATAAAAAGGACGAAACACTCATTTTTTTTTTTTTTCCCCCATTTATTTTTATTGTTGGAGGCTAATTACTTTACATACGCAGTGGTTTTTTCATCATTGAAATGAATTACCCATGGATTTACATGTTTTCCCCCAACCCAGCCCCCCCTCCCACCTCCCTCCCCCCGACCCCCGGGGTTTCCCGTGAAAGGGCCGAGGACTTTTCTCATGCACCAACTGGGTGGTGATCTGTTTCACCCTAGAAAATAATGTTCGATGTTTCTCTCAGGAAACATCCCACCCTCATTCTCCCACCAGAGTCCCAAGCTCTGATCTGTACATCTGTGTGCTCTTTTTGTGTTTTGCATATTGGGTTATCGTTTACCATCTTTCAATTCCCATTTTATATGTGTTAGTATACGTATTGGTCTTTATCTTTCTGGCTTACTTTCACTCTGTATAATGGGCTCCAGTTTCATCCATCTCATTAGACACTGATTCAAATGAATTCTTTTTAATGGCTGGTAATTTTTCATGGTGTATATGTACCACAGCTTCCTTATCCATTTTGTCTGCTGATGGCATTAGGTTGCATCCATGTCCTGGCAATTATAACACAGTGCTGCGATGAAGCACTTGGGGTGCACATGTCTTTTCAGATCTAGTTCCCTTGGTGTGTATGCCCAGGTGGATATTGCTGGGTCATATGGCAGTCTCTATTTCAAGTTTTTTAAGAAATCTCCACACTGTTCTCCATAGTGGCCTGTACTAGTGTTGCATTCCCACCAACAGTTGTTAGAGGGTTCCCTTTTTTCCACACCCTCTCCAGCATTTATTGCTTAGTAGAGCTTGTTTGGATAGCAGCGCATCCTGCGACACGGTGTCAGGTGTAATGGTAAGTTGGCTCATTGTGGTTTTGATTTGCATTTCTTGATTAATGATGTGATGTTTGAACATCTTTGTCTTGTGTATGTTAGCCATCTGTATGTCTTCCTTGGAGAATGGTCTGTTGAGTTCTTTGGCCATTTTTGATAGGGTCTTAATTTTTCTGGAACTTGAGCTGGAGGAGTTCCTTGTATATTTTTGAGATTAAGCCTTTGTCTGTTGCTTCATTTGTATTATTTTTCTCCCAATCTGAGGGCTCCTTTTTCCTTGCTTATAGTTTCCCCCCCCCCCCCCTTTATTGTGCAAAAGCTCTTTAAGTTTAATTACTTCCCATTTGTTTATTTTTGCCTTAATTTCCTATATTTGGGAGAGGGGTCATAGAGGATCCTGCTGTGATTTATGTCGGAGAATGTTTTGCCTTGTTCTCCCTAGGAGTTTATAGTTTTTTGATCTTTTATTTTAAAGCTTTAATCCATTTTGAGTTTAATTTTGTGTTGATGTTTAGAAGGGTTCTAGTTTCATTCTTCTACACGTGGTAAGGTTTTCCGCACCACTTGTTAATGAGTTGTCTTTTTTCCATTGTATATCCTTGCCTCTTGTCGAAGAGGAGGTGTCATAGGTTAACGTGATTTTTCTTGGGCTCTTCAGTTCTGCCTCCATTGATCTTTTTCTGTCTTTTGTGCAGTACCATACTGTCCTGATGACTGTGGCTTGTAGTTAAGCCTGAAGTCAGGCAGGGTGTTTCCTCCAGTTCCATTCTTCGTTCTCAAGTTATGCTTTGGCTATTGCGAGGTTTCTTGTATTTCCATACGTATTGTGAAAATGTATTGGTTCTAGTTCTGTGAAAAACCGTTGGTAGTTGATAGGCATTGCATTGAATCGATAGATTGCTTTGGGGTAGTATAGGCCCTTGTGACGAATATTGATTTTTCCCAAAAAAAAAAATTCCAATGAACCACGGTATATTTCTCCATCTATTTTGTCCTCTTGATTTCTTTCTTCAGTTGTTGATATTGTCTATTTTAGTCTTTTGTTTCTTTAGAATGAACACCAAGTATTTTTTCTTTTGTTGCAATGGTAATGGTATTTTTTCCCTTTAAATTTCTTTTTTCTGTTTTCTCATTGTTAGTGATGGGAAAAGCAAGGGTTTCTGTGTGTTAATTTTACCCGCAACTTTCTGTATTGGGGTTTGTTTAGCTCTATAATTTTCTGGTGAGTCTTTAGGGTTTTCTATGTAGAGGATCATGTCATCTGCAAAAGAGAGGTTTCACTTCTTCTTTTCCTATCTGGATTTTTTATTTCTTTTTTTCCCTGTTTGCTGTGGCCAACACTTCCAAAACTATGTTAATAGTAGGGGTAGGTGGGCACCTTGTCTTTTTTCCTTTTTCGGGGGAAATTTTTAAAATTTTCACCATTGGGGGAGCTTGCGTGGGTTTGCATAATGCTTTTATTTGTTGGGGTTGCCCCTTTATTCTCTTTATGGAGATTTTTTAATCAAAAATGAGGGGTAAAATTTTGTCAAAGGTTTTTCTGCATCTATTGAGTTTATTTTGGGTTTTTATCTTTCAATTTTTTAATTTGGGGTTTTTACATTGATTGATTTGAGATTTTAAAAGAATCCTTGCATTCCTCGGATAAAGCCCCTTGGTCAGTGTATGATTTTTTTAAAATTTGTTGGATTCGTTTGCTAAAATTTTGTTAAGGATTTTTGCTCTTGTTCATCAGTGTATTCCCCTGTAGTTTTCTTTTTTTGTGGCTCTTTGTCTGGTTTTGGAATTAGGGTGCGGGGGCCTCATAAATGAGTTTGGAAGTTTACCTTCTTCTGCTTTTTTGGAAGAGTTTGAGAAGATAGGTGTTAGCTCTTCTCAAAATTTTTGGTAGAATTCAGTGTGAAGCTTTGTCTGGGTTTTTGTTTGGGGAAAATTTTCTTTTTAATTTTGATTTCCTTGTTTGTGATGGGTTTTTTTTAAGATTTCTATTTCTTCCTTTTTCAGTTTTGAAATTTAAAATTTCTCTAAAAACTTGCCTTTCTTCCAAGTTGTTCTTTTTTATTGGCATAGACGGGTGTAGTCTTTATGTCCTTTGTATTTCAGTGTTGTCTGTGTGTCTCTCCATTTTCATTTCAAATTTGTTTTTTGGTTCTTCTCCTTGTTTTTTAATGATCTTGCTAAGGGTTGTCAATTTTTGTTTATTTTTAAAAAAAACCCAGTTTTTAGCTTTTTGTTTTTTTGCTATGGTCCCCTTTATTTTTTTTGCATTTTTTTGCCCTAATTTTTAAGATTTTTCCTTCTCCCAAACCCCTGGAGTTCTTCATTTTTTCCTTCTCTAGTTGCTTTGGGTGTAAGTTGGTTTTTATTTTTTTGATTTTTTTCTTGTTTCTTGAGGTAGGCTTTAATGCTATGAATCTTCCCTTAGCATGCTTTTACGTGCCCCATAGGTTTTGGGTTGTTGTGTTTCATTTTATTCATTTCTATGCTTTTTGATTTCTTCTATGTTTTTGTTGGTTATTCAGAAGGTTTGTTTATTTCCCATTTTTTAAATTTTTTAAATTTTACTTTTCCTGTAATTGAATCAATCTTAATCTGCTCTGTGTCCAAAATAATGTCGGAATGTGTCTACCTTTTGATTTTACCAAGACGAAATGTATCCCAATTATCTATTCTGAGAAGTTCTTGCACTTGAAAAAGGGGAAGTTATTTTTTGGGTGAAACTCCTATTATGTCAATTATCGACGTGGTCCTTTGTGTCGTTTGTTAAAGTTTGTGTTTCCCTTGGTCCTTTCTGTTTTATTGATCTAGCCAAATTTGTGAGAGGGGTTATTAGAACGTCTCCTACTAATTAATTGCGTTACGAATGAATTGTCCGCTTTCATACTCATTAAGTATTTCCTTACATAATGTTGGTGCTCCAAAGTTGGGTGCATAATAGATTTATAAGCTGTTATATCTTCTTCTTGGATTGATCCTTTGATCAATATGTATTGCCATCTTTTGTCCTCTTTTCCAGCCTTTATTTGAAAGTCTTTTTTATCGAATGGTAGCGACTCCTGTTTCTTTTGGTCTCCGTTTGCGTGGGTTTTTTTTTCCACCCTTCACTTTTAGTCTGTAGTCCCCTTTTTTGAGGGGGGTCTTTGTAGACGCATATTAGGGGCTTGCTTTTGTACCTTCAGCGCCTTTGTTTTTTGGGTTGGGATTCAACCATTTACTTTTAAGGTAATTTTTGATAGGTTGGCCCCTTTTCCCATTTATTTTGTTGTTTGGGGTTCACGTTTATACCCCCTTTCTGTTTTTCCTTTCAGAGAAGTCCTTAGTATTTGTTGAAGAGCGGGTTTGGGGTGGTGTGAATTCTCTCGCTTTTTCTGCTGTAAAGCTTTTGAGTTCTCCCTTTGTTCTGAATGAGAACCTTGTGGTAGGTAATCTAGGTTGTAGGGTTTTTCTCTTTCATTACTTTAATTGTCTGCCATTCCTTTGGCCTGAAGGGTTTCTATTGATAGACAGTGTTACCTTTGGGGAACCCTTTTTGTGTTATTTTTGTTTCTCCCTTTTGTTTTTAAAATTTTTCTTTGTGTTTGATCTTTTTTTAATTGTTAAATTTTTGGGCCGGGGGGTTTGCCTTTGGGTTTTCCCCTTTGGGACTTTGGGTTTTTTGGACTGGGTGGTATTCCTCCCCCATTTTGGGAAGTTTTTGGCTATTATCTCCTCGAGTAACTTCTCATGGCCTTTCTTTTTTTTTCTTTTCTGGGACTCCCAGATTCAATGTTGGGCGTTTTCACATTGTCCCAAAGGGCGTCCTCATTTCTTTTGATTTTTTTTTTCTTTTTTCCTCTCTGCTTCATTTATTTCCCCCATTTTATCTTTAAACCACTTATCCCATCTTTGTCTCTGTTTTCTATCATGGTTCCCCCCGATGTTTTTTTTTTCTCATTTATTGCATTATTATTTTTAATTGACTTTTAAAATTTCTTCTGGGCCTTATTTAAAAATTTCTTGCATCTTTTCAATCTTTGTTCAGGCTTTTTATTTGTAATCCATTTGTTTTCAAATTTTGGATATTTTTTTTACATTATTCTAAATTCTTTTTTAGGTGATTCCCCATTTTTCCCCTCTTTTGTTTGACTTAGTGGGGTTTTTTTATGTTCCTTTAGTGTTTGGGGGTTCTCTGCCCTTTTTATCTTTTTAGATTGCTGTTTTCGGGGGGCTTTCTGTACTTTGGTCTGTGGTTCCTTTTTTTGTGGGGTTTCACCAGTGGGTGGGGTTTTGGCGATTGGTTTGTCAAGGTTTCTGGTTAGGGAAGCTTGTGCCGCGTTCTGGGCAGGAAATTTGGGTTTCTTCTCTCTTTGGGGTGCAATGGAGTGTCCCTAATGAGTTTTGCGATGGGTCTATGTGTAGGTTGACTTTGGACAGCCCGTATGTTTTACACTCAGGTCCTGTTTTCTTCTAAAAAATTTGCGTGGTTTGTTTGTCTGGAGCTTATTGGGTCTTGGGTGATGGGTTGGTTTTTGGGGTAGGTATGGAGGGTTTTGGGTGGTCTTTATTTCCCTTTTGTTCCCTGTAGTCAGGGGTTTTTGGTTTTAGGTTTTGGGCTTAAGTCTCCCTGCCTTGGATTTTAGTTTTATTCTTCCCAAAAGTTCCAAAACTTCTCCAACTTACACACTGATAATAAAAATTCTTTTTAAAGGGGAAAAAATTCTCCCCCGTGAGAGACAACCAAAAGGTTACGATTTCATGAAAATAGGAGAGGGAGGAAGGAGATAGAGGGAGCAGGGGGAGAAAAAGGGGACTAAGAGGGAAGACAGATCTATGCGTTATCTGTTCCAAAGTTTTCTGTCCCCGACACCCCAAAAATCCAAGAATTGGATTTGGGGAAAGGGGAAGGGGGAAAGGAGGAAATAGAGGTGTTTGAGGGAGAAAACAGAGTCAAAAATGGGGAAAATAATCACCCCACACTCCTAATAAAATGGGAAAAAATTTTGGATTCTTAAATGTCCAAAATTTAATCACAACTGAAAAACAAAAATTTTAAAAAACTAGTGTAGAGGTTAGACCTTTGAAATACAATATTTAAAAAAAAACCACAAAAAAAATTTTGAAAAATATATGAAGTTTGGTTTAAAAATAGGGTTTCTCTTTTTTTTTTTGGGAAGGTTAGTGAAATGAAAAAAAAAATTAAGGAATAAAAAGGGAAATATTAGAGGATTTAAAAAGGGAAAAAGGGGGAAAAAAAAAAAAGAAAAAAAAAAAAAAAAAAAATTTTTTTTCCCCCAATTAAAAAAATCAAAAATATATGAAAATGAAAATTGGGGGTAAGGGGGAGTAAAGGGGATTTTAAAAAAAAATAAAAAAGAAAAAAAAAAAAATAAAAAAAGGAAAAAAAAAATTTTTTTTTTTAAATTAAAAAAATTATACATATATTTAGGAATTTTTCTGGGGTTGTTGCGGGCTGTAGGGTTCAGTTTAAATTTTAATCCTCTTTTCCCGCTTTCACTTTTCGATATCTATGGCCCTTTTGGGTATCGGTGTTACCTTAGGGGTTTTTAAATTGTCGCACCCGGCCTTTTTAAAACGGTTCCCCGTTTTTTTTGGCTTCTGTTGCTGTCTTTCGGTGTCTAATTTCCGCCCTGACACAGGCGGGCCCCAGGTGATCTCTTTTTAGGTTTTTCTATTTCGTTCATTCTGCCCACGGGGAGGGCGGGGCGCTGAGACAGAACCCTTGTGGGATAGCGCCCCCGGGTTTCCGCCACACTGGGGTTTTCCCCGCTCCGGGTGTCAGTGCTTTCGCCGTCTACACTGCCAGGTCCCGGTGCTCATATGGGCGGGCCCTGCGTTGATGCGTTTCCCGTTTTGGGTACTCCCAAAGCCAATTCGGGTTTCTCCTGCGTTTTGTGCCTTCCCCGGCCTAGCGGTTCGGCACCCCCGGGGAGGCTTTTGGGGGCGGGTTTAAACCCCCCCCCCCGGGGGTTGGGGCCCGGGCGGGGCCCCCTTTTTTCCCCCCGGGGGGGGCGGGGCAGGCCCAGGGAGCCAGAGGCTTGGGCGCCCTCTCTCCCGGTCGGCGGCTTTTTTCCCTCCCCGGCCCCCCACGCCGCCCGTCGGGTCTCAGGAAGTCTTTAGCTAGAAACCGGGGCCCGTTTGCATGTGGGGGGGGTGGCTTTCAGGGGCTGAGTTTGCCCTTTTCCCCCCCCCTCTGCCCCCTACCCCCCAGCGGGGAGGGCCGGCCTTTTCTGGAATTCTCAGTCCCTTTGTTTTTCGAACCGCCCGGAGTGTGTTTTGGGCCCGGGAATTTTGTCCCTTTCTATCCCCCAGTTTAAAAAGCTCCCCCGATTGTCTCAGGGTCTTCGGGGGGACCTACCCCAAGCAAAGCGCCCCTCCCTCCGTTCCGCCCTGCTTGTTCCTGGGGGTACGGGCTCGGGGGGACTTTTCTGTGGGGTTGCTTTTAGGCACGAAAACTGTGGCCTTGTTTAATTTTTCCCCCCAATTAATTGCTGAAAAATTCCCCCCGCCCCCCCAGTGTGAGGGTTTTTGGTGATTGGAAATTTCCTTATTAAATCCCTTCCCGGACGGGTTCCGTCGGTAGCTTTTTGCCCTTTTTATCTTTATATTTTGTCCCACCCCCTTCGAAAACAATGGGCTCTTTTTTGGGCCCCCGATGTCCCTGCAGTGATCGAATTTGTTTTGTGAAATTTGCCTCAGCGTTTAAATTTCTTTCGTGAAATTTTTAGGGGGGAAAGTGGGCCCCCCCATCCCATTCCCCCCATCTTGCTCCCTGCTGAAAATCACTAAATAAATTTTTCCCGGGGGATCCAACAAGGGCCCCAGAGAAATGAACCAAAGGGAACCAGAAGTAAGGCAAGGTATTTGGCCACAACCCCAAAAAATTTGGGTTGAACTTTAAATAGCAAGAATTGTCCTGATAGAAAAAATTTATTGATAGGCATAGGTCCCAAAGGGAAACAAAAAGCATTATAAATGACCATAAAAATATATCAGCTCTTGGGCAAGCTGCCCCCTTTTTTGTGTTTTTTTCCATCCTATTAGTGTAGTTTCCT